>JAOVYX010013219.1:0-32390 GCA_035668315.1 Drosera spatulata
AAACCTGTGTCTCAAATGTATAATAACTTTAACGATGTAACGTTCATCGTTCTTAAATTTTTATTTACGCGTTCGTTATATACGCTTCGTACGTATATTTTTAATCCAAAATATATATTTAAATCTGACAAATTTTTGGGTTATTATAATATAGAAAGCTGATTCCTTCATTATGGGGTCCAAAACTTACCTCGGCCTCGTACCGGGCTTTCCTGGGTTCAGGTACAATGGACTTGATGCGTTTGATGTTGACTTCCGATAATGACAAACTTTCCATTAGGAATAGTCTTCCTGTGATGATATTGATCATTGGTCTTTGAGTTGGCCTTTGTTCTTCTCTACTCATCTGAGTGGGATGATTTTATTCTTTTGATGGTGACTGACCTCGCTCTTTCCCTTGTTGACCTGGGTTGTTCACAAACTTCTTCAAATATCCTTTCTTGATCAAGTCTTCTATCGTGTCTTTGAGGTGTCGGCATTCGTCTGTATTATGATCATGATCACAATGATACATGTAGTACCAATTCATGTCTTTTCTCCCACTCTCACACCTTAACTTTTCAACAAGGAAATTTTTCTCCCACGCGGCTTGCAAGATTTCACTTCTTGAGGTGTTGAGAGGGGCATACACTACGAAGATCATTCCAAGCTTCCTTCCTTCTTTGCCCTTTCTCGTCTCGAAGGTGAGCTTCGTATGAACTGTCGAGGTTTGTCCTGCTTGTTTAGATCGGGATGAGGTAAGGGTTGGCTTCTTATTCCTTTCGCTCGGTCTCTTGTAGTTAGAGCTGCTTCGGCTCCTTCATGTCTGTTCAACTCTTCCATTAAGTCACCGTATTCCCATGGTGACCTCAGGTTTAACTGATAAAACAGGTCAGAACTTCCCAACCAGTTGATGAGCGCGTCGGTTTTTTTTTTTTTTCTCTCTCTTATCTTTTTGGCCTTAACAACAGCAAGATTAAACCTTTTGACATAATCAGAAAGTTTCTCACCTGGTTTTTGAAAAAGTTAACGAAGATGATTCAAGGTGACCTTCATTCCTCGACTATTGATGAAGTGCTTGGTGAACATCGTTGTGAAATGTGAGAATGAATCTATACAAGCTAGTGGGAGTGAAGCATACCAAGCTCTGCCTGCATCTTTAAAGGTTGTGGGAAAATCTTTACATAGGATGACTTCGTTAGCTCCATAAATATCCATGATAGGTTCGTAGTTCTGAACATAGGAATAGGGGCCGGTTGTTCCGTCTTATATCTCCAGTTGCGGCATCTTGAAATGATTTGGTGGTGTTCCTCAGAGGATCTTTTCAGAAAAAGGAGAGATTTTTCTCATCTCGGACTTTCCTTTTGCCGAGTTTCCCATCTTCTTTTCTATTAGCTACTTAATTGTCTTCACGATATCTTAATTTGTTGCTAGGTTCAAGTCATTCGAGTTGACTTCTCCTTCATCTATGGCTGTATGACTTATCGATCTTTCTATTCAGGTCTTTGTATCTTTTCCTCTTCGGTGTTCTAGGTCAGCTACACTATTATCTGGAAGCTTTATTGGACAGGTTTTGTCAATGGTGGGCTTGTTTGCTGGAAGCTCCTTTCTTCCCAGATCGAGTTGATAATCATAAGAGGATTGATTTGCGATAGTTACCTTCTTGATGGTATCTTCTATTGATTTTTGCATCACCTTTTCTAAGTCTCGAACAAGGATAGAATCCCTAGTGGTACCTGTCCCGTTCCGTCGTTTGGAAGTTGGCCTCGGATCCGAGAATCGCTGTGAGTGGAACTGTCACTTCTTACCATGGTCGGTCCGTTGTTTGGGCCATTATGCTCTAAACATCGGGGATTGTTTTCTCCCCGGTCGTTGTTAGTCTGACTCCGAGTCTTTCGTGTCATCTAATTAAAGGGTCCCTATCTGATGCTCTAAACTATTTGCACATAAAACAGTCACAAGATCTGACGGTCATAAACTGACGATCTAAACGATGATTGAGATGACGCGATTGTCTGACAATGACCAAGACCAAGAGCGCAAACCAATAATAATTATATTGTATTGTGGAATGTGAGGTTGGGGAGGGGGGTCTATGCCTTGGACTCCCCTCTATTTATAGGCTTTTTACATAGTACAAGGACAATCTTATCTCTGTAGAATTTGGTTAGAAAGATAAGAGATATATTACATATAATTTTCTTATGCTAAGATTCTAATCCTCATGATTCTTTCATCTATCATTATCTTGTATTTATAATAAATATAAGATAGTCAGAATCATTATCTTTGTGGTCATCAATATGAAACTAGAATAAAGTTAATAAACTCCCTATGTTTTAATTAAATAGAAAATACCTAAATCATATCACTAGTTACTTAGTTAGCACTAGTTTATCCACTCGTGTAGTAATGCATGGGATCAAAAGAAACTTATTTGAAGGTCAAGATCGATCGATACATGGATTGAGATGTTTAAGTCGTTTAAAACAAAAATATGGATTATTTGTTCAAATCTTGAATAGTCATAATTTTTCAATGCGATATTAAAATGTCCCACATATTTTCGATTAGTATAAGGAAAAGACTAAATCCAGACAAGAAATGGCTAATTCCAGAATAGCTATGTTTTAAGGGAAAAAAAAATCCTTACTAAAAATAAAAATTTATTCTGTATTTAGTCATTTCTACTCTGGATTTAGCCCTTCGTTTAGTGTAAATATAAAGTTAATTTTGATCGTTTATCTATACTTTTGATGGCAAATATATAAAATTACAACAAATTTTTTTTGGTAAATAGATAGTATACAATTAAGATTTACTAATTATCTTTTAATAACAATATTTAATTTGTTACTGGGGACAGTCATGATATATCACTGTGAAAATTAGATCCACTAATCCGACGTTATCATTAATATTGTATTTTTTTCCATTAATATTTTAACTATCATATTTAATTGTTCAAATAAATCTCAATCGCTTATTAAAATCTTGAAGGGTAAAGATCGTCCAGTGTGACACAAATAGAAGGCCATGTCAATTCGCTTAGTATATAATATAGATTAGTTTATTTTTAGTTAGTTAATCTAGTTTAATCAAATTTAATTGCAACCCCTAAACAATCTAATTTTCATAATTCTAATAGAGTTGTTTAGTGATTAATCCAACCTTAATAATTCATTGTAATCGTTCTCGTGGGATCGACCCTTTCTCCTACTTCTACATTATTAGTTTAATTAAAATGTGAGTAGATAAACTCTAATTTCTAATTTGTACGTTGTATGACAAACACGTGAATTCATCCTCAATATAAAATAAAGGATAAGTTTTTCAAATCATACTCAGATTTTCCTTGGATCAAATTTTTGTGCCTTTGCAACAACGAGTCATAACTCATAAGAGAAAATCAACCATAAATTATATGTGATGATATATCTATAATTTGAAATCAAAATGTAAAAAACAGTGCTCCAACTATGTATCAAAAGTGATGTTAAAATAGAGATAGTTCTATATTTAGAATCAGAGATAAATATAGTTATTTTTTTTTCACATAATCAATTGTGAATATTTTTTTAAGTTTTTTCACTTTCAAAAAATTATGAAGGTTAAAAATTTACTTATCTAATAAAGAAACATATAAAAATATTTTTGAAAAAATTATTCGAATATAAGGATAAAATATTCGATGAAAAAAAGTTGATATAATTTTGAAAATTTATAATGTGTACGAAATTTTGAAAAGAAGTTTATAAAAAATAACGTTGACGCTTAAATTATATTTCGATAAATAAAAAAATAAGATCGAAAAAAAATTTACTCAAATAAAACTATATTAATATAAAATAAAATTAAACATTAAAACAATAATTATATAATTAATATTAAAAATATTTTTTAATATCAAATTATAATAATAAATATACTTATTTTAACCTATATCTCTGATGACTAAAAAAAGTGCGTGTAGATCTCAAGTGCTGTGTTCCACTGTCTGTTTGGTGCTCGTGTAATCCCAATCCTCAACTCCTCTCATCAATTGTTGAAGCCGAGACCCTTCAAGTGCTGCAATGGCGAATACAGCAAGAGTCAAATACGCAGTGGTGCGCACCATCACTCTCCCCTTTCCTTCTTCTCTCTCGTTATACTCTGTCTTTCACCGGCTCCATCGAACTTGTCTAATCTCATTGTCATCGATCAGGTGGACGCATTCACCGATTCGGCATTCAAAGGCAACCCGGCAGCGGTGTGCCTGTTGGAGGAAGATAAACCAGGGAACTGGCTGCAATCGGTTGCACGTGAGTTCAATATCTCCGAGACCTGTTACCTGACCCGGTTGACTGATTCCGATCAGACTCGGTCGTCCGTGATATCTAGGTTTAAGCTTCGCTGGTTCACCCCTGTTGCTGAGGTCAATTCTTCTTCTCTTTTGCGTCTAGTGCATCTGTCTCAATTTCTACCCAACATTCTTCCATCTAAGCAGTCCTTAAATAAATGCAATGTTTCTTTTCGTATTTGACAAATTTTTCATACCGAAAATACGAAATCACCCCTTTGCTAATACAATAGGTTCTATTAAGTCTGTCACCGGCTGTCACAATAGACCTCACAATAGAGACATAAGTGTGACTGTGTGATCATAATAGAGGCATAAGTGTGATCATAAAAAATTCAATAATAGAAGCTGAAGTGTGATCACAATAGAGCCATAAGTGTGATCACAATAGACCTCACAATAGAGGCATAAGTGTGATCACAATAGACCTCACGATAGATGCATAAGTGTGATCCTAAAAAATTCAATGCATATATAAATTTGCAATCGAAGTCATATGTTGCATATAAATTGGGATGTGGAGTACATTTCTTGCACTTATAAGTTCAACGTGGGAGATTGCAACGAAGCTGAATTTACAATTCGTTGTTTATTTACTCTTACCATCTTTCTTGGAGGGTAGGAGTTGGATTTCAATTTGATTCAATCTTTTGCTAGAGTTTGATGTAAGAACCTTAAAGAGCAAAAATAAGCAGCAAAAAAGATCGAGTACTTATGCTAGATGAAAGAAAGTTGTTATTGCTGGTTTTCCTTGTAGTCACATGGCTCCTTTAAATAGCAAACTACAATAGGTTCTGGATAGAAACTAATATATGGCTATCCATAATCCATAATTGATGCTGATAACAGATTCTAAGTAATAAACTAAAACAATACTCCATAGAAGGGAAATAACTACTACTACAACAACAAATCAAACCTTTATCCCATCAAGTGGGGTCGGCTACATGAATACGATGGCGTCATTCCAATCTGTCATATACATCAAATTTTCACAAGTCGTCATATTCATGTTGAGAGATCCAACGGGACTTTTTATGTGTTAGCTGTGGGTTACCTAACACACAACCCTCACCATTTTATCCGGACTTGGGACCGTCTAGGGGCGAAATAAAAATCCCCAACCTAGGTAGGTTTATAGAAGGGAAATAACTAATTGTTCCTAATTTAAAAGATTTAGCAATATCGTTTCTTAGCTTTGTTGGTCAGCAAGCTTGGCATGCCTGGAATATACATTCAGACCCTTAACATTCCTTCCCCACATCAAGAGACGACTTGTCCTCAAGTCGAGTGTCAGCTAGGAGGTGCTCATCTTCCCAGCTTGAGTCCTCTGGAGCAAGGTCTTGCCACTAAACTAACACTTGCAAGACTGATTTGGAGTCCTTGTGAATAACCTAGTGGTCTAAAACTGCTAGCGGTTTGTGGATGGGTTAGTGATCAGTCGCTGCCTGTGGAAGTTGATGGACCACTGTAGATGACGAAGCTATGTATGGTTTAAGTAGTGAGCAATGGAAAACATGTTGTATGCGACAGGAAGTTAATAGGGAAAGATGACAAGCCACTTTTTCCACTTGACTTTCCACAGGAAATGGGCCATAGTAACGAAGTCCAAGCTTATGCTTCGAGTCCTTGCGAACTGATAGTTGTCGATAAGTATGGAGATGAAGAAGAACCATATCACTTGGTTTGAACTCGATATTAGTGTGATGCTTATCAACTTGAGCCTTCATAGCTATTTGAAATACACCAATTTTTCTAAGAACTGTTGTTGTTCCGGGGTCTGGATGACTTGCGTTAGGAGATGGTGTAGAGATCGATGATCTTTACGAATAATAAAGTGGCTGTTGAGAAGATATTGATGCTATTTCTGGACAAAAGACTATATGGCAAAGAGTTCACACACATAGGTTGACTTGTTCTGCATAAGAGGAGAAAGCTTGCTAATGAAGAAAGCCAACGGATGGTCGAACTGCATTAGAACAATGCCAATTCTCACGCTGCTAGTGTCGGTTTCTACCACAAATGGTTCGGAAAAATTCGAAAGTGCTAGTACTAGTGCCTTGGTCAATGCAACCTTTGGAGAGGAAAAGGATTATTCAGCTTGTGTATTCCATACAAACCCATCCACGGTGAGAAGATCCGTGATAAGGGCAGCCACGAGCCCTAGGAAGCCACGAGCCCTAGGAGCCCATTAGGAGTTAACCATTTTGCTGCTCGATGATTCACATTTCCATCCCTCAGGCATGACTCGTTAACGTTTTCTGTTTGAAACTCAGCAGTCGTTTGTTTTGCAAGATCACACATCAGAGTAGCCGGTACACATCTCCCTTCATGTACCTTAACATTTCTATGGTGCCAAAGGCTCTACAACATCGTAGCTCCCGGGGTAGCTTTATTACCACTTCATGATTCAAACATAACAAAAAATCCTTCACGAAAATGCGCATCCCCTTCAATCTGCAATCTTTGAATCCCACTATGGTCCCATACTGTTTTTGCAAAGCTACACCTGTCGAACAAATGAGGCAAAGTCTCCATCTCAGCGTTACATAAGGGGCATACCTCCTCGATATCTATACCTCGCTTAATTAGAGCTGAATGTGAGGGAAGGATATCGTGACATGCCCGCCACAGAAAAGCCTTCGTCATGGCAAGTACCTTCAAAGCCCACAACTTTCCCAATGATTTTCGTGACTCTGTGTATGGCTTATCCTCGTCAAAACGGAATGCAAATGCAGCCCTGTATGCACTCTTCACTGACAACTCCCCATTGGCTTCGAGAGCCCAAGACCACCAGACGTCCCTATTTGATAAGCCTAGCGGAATATGAAGGATAGCTTGGGAAATCTCTGTCAAGAACAGCTCCTGCACAGCTTGTGTCCTCCATGTGTGATTCACATTATCAATCAGGTCAGCAACCTTGACCCCCTCAAGAGGTCTTGATGCTTCGGGTGGTATTAGAAAATAGGGTAGATCAGGCACCCATGGCGTTCCCATAATTTCTGTGTGATTCCCAAATACTATTCGACGACATAAACCCAAGGACAGTAACGATTTTGCTGACATCAAACTTTACCAGAGATATGATGGGTTGGACCCAAGCTCAGCTTCAAAGATAGTCGACGAGGGGAATATTTGGATTTTAAGATACGAGCTGCCAGTGACTGAGGATGATGAAGAAAGCGCCATAATTGTTTCGCGAGTAAAGCATCATTGAAGCAGTCGAACTCGCGGAACCCTAACCCTCCTGACGCTTTCGATCTGCATAGTCGGGACTATCGCATCCAATGAATTTTCTTATGATCCTCCTCTGAACCCCAAAGAAACCTAGCACAGATTCCGTGCAAATCTTCCACAACACTCTTCGGCAATCTGAAACAAGACATCGGGTACGTCGAAATAGCTTGAAGTACAACTTTGACAAGAACCTCTTTCCCTGCAAAAAAAAAAAAAAAAAGCATTAACTTCCCCTCCCATCCCTGAAGAGTTTTTCACATTATGTCTTTTACTCTGGTAAAAGAAAAAAAAAACCTTTTTCGATTTTCCACAGGTCACTGGTATCCCCAGATGGGCGCCTAGGTCGTCCTCAACACGTATCCCAAGGATTGTCCAAAATTGATGACGAATATCTGCTAGAGTATTGGGGATGAAATAGATAACAAATTTCTCCCGATTTATTATCTGCCCCAAAGCTGCTTTATAAATCTGCAAAACCCCCTGCAAAACAGATGGCCTTCGTGATTTTCACTTGTCGTGGATTTCATCTCATGTTCTTCTATGATAGGTGTTGTAATTAGGTACGATAAAATATGAGTTGCCGAAGTAAATTCTTGGTTATCATGAAGCATGTGATAACCAATCTAACATAATTACTCTATGTCAAAGCAAGAATATAACATAGATTAAATACGTCGCATTACGAATATTTCTTAACACCTTATGACATTAACCTAACACAGATTAGCGCTATATTATGTTTATGTTCATGTGTACATAGGTTAATCAAAAAAGAATGACTTAACCTACAACTTACTACTAACATCAACCAAACAAGAATGGATTGATTGCTAACATACTTCCCTAACATATTTAGATGACCAATCTAATTACGATAGAAAAGTAATTATGAATATCATCAACACATGAACACAATACCATCGATTATGAACATAAAACTATAAAGATTAATAAACAAGTCTCATAAAATTCATGACAAGCTACAATCACTAGGCCATACCAATGTTGTAAAAAACGGCCTAGGCGGCCGCCTAGTCGAAGGTGCCACCTGGACCACTCGATTTCCACATAAACGGTAATAAAAGACGGTGTTTTCGTTTAATCGGCCGCCTGGGCCGCCTAAGCGTCCGTTTGCCCGTCTAAACCGCCTAATGGACCGTTTAATTATAAGTTTAAATTTTTTTATAACATGATCACTTTTTTTATTAAAAAAAAAAAACAAGCCCAACCCATTAACATAGAATCCAAAATAGCCCAAGAAGGAAAAAGCCCTAAATAGAGGTGTACAGATGAGAAAAATTCTTTTGTTTCAGAGGACCGAAGCAAAGCAAGAGCATGGCTCTTGGAAGATGTAGTTTCTGATGAAGATGAAGCCCTACCAGGCCTTCCATGGAAATTAGTTGAGTTACCTTCTTGTTCGAATGAGCTTTTAGAACCTCGAAGGAGCTCTTGAGTGGTGGGTGCTGATTCGAGAGCTCGAGAGACTAGAATGGACGATGCGGATGAGATTGTGAACTCCGACGATGAAACTGATGAGGATGAAGTAGATTAGACTTAGGATCTTCTGAAGACAGCGACGATGGGGTTGATAATTTGGATTTAGAAGATGATGATTGATGAGGATTACTTAGTTCGTAATATAGACAGACTTTGTTGTCTATTTTGTTGGTTGATTTTTGTCATGTATGATCATGATTTTGGGAACAATTTGGGACATTATGTTGAATGAACTCCAGCATCAAACTCATATCGTCAATTGTGGAGTATTTGCTTTTAAGTTAGCTTTGTATTCCTTTATCATGAGTTTTGAGCATAGCATGTCCTATGACCTTATTTTGTTTACTGTTTGGCATGAATTACAATATAATTTGAATGCATTTGTTTACAAAACATACGTCTCTAATATTACACGTTCTATTTTAGGCCCGCCATTTCCGCCTAGGCGTCCAGGATAGAGCGCCTCGTGGTGCCTAACGTCTTTTACAACATTGGGCCATACTAAGATTTTACGCTACAATCGTCATAAAGAGAAATAAACAATTCATGAGAAGATCATAGAAAGTCATTACAAATTACAACAATTAAAATTACGAGACACAAAATCCTAATAATGATCGAATAGCAATCTTTTCAATGACGGAATGTTGCGTAGCGTAGGTCATAATCTTTCTTGACGTCGCTCTCGAAGTAGTCTATGGAGATTGTCGTCTCGGGTCGAAACGGGTGCTCTCCTCTATGGGAAACTGATGCAAAAGTGGTGAAAAAGCTCTCTCTGAGTCGTGGTATTTATAGGGGAAATAAAAAATGATCAATTCCCCTAAAAATAACAAAAATAAACCAAATAGATCTGGTAAGGCACACGGCCCGTGCCAATAATGCACGGACGTGCGCTAGGCTTAGTCCTGTTTTCTTTGGCCGTGCTCAGCAACTTCAGTTCACCATGTTGCACGCCCCGTACACTTCATGCACGGCTCGTGCCCTTTAGAAAATCAACATACTTCGTCTTTTAACTCCAAATAATTAGTAAAC
The DNA here is from genome assembly GCA_035668315.1 of Drosera spatulata. NCBI lineage: Eukaryota > Viridiplantae > Streptophyta > Magnoliopsida > Caryophyllales > Droseraceae > Drosera > Drosera spatulata. The sequence goes on from JAOVYX010013219.1 coordinate 10,085, forward strand.
ATATTCCGAATCCTTTGAGATCAACAAGAAACTTTAGAAAACAGCTACAAAACTCTTCATAAGCAGCTTACCATAAATAATGCTTCCAACTCATCGTATCTACAAAAAAAAAAAAAAAAATACGAAATACGGGAGTATTGATGCTCTAAATAATAAAAGGAACTAGAATGACTCATAATAACAATAAAACTGACATAAATAAGCAAATTTAGCTGAGAAAACAATACGTGTTTACACACACATCAGAGATCCATTGGATCAATTTCAATATACTGGTTATCAATAAATTTGGTTCTCCTCTTCCATCCCAATCACCGTCCCCGAGTCCCCGACACCATGAAAACCCTAACACTTGCACCCTCTCTCAAGTCTTTCAATCTCTCCAACATGATGACTTTCAACACGATGTACATGGAGTACCAGTCTTGAATTTTGTAAGTTTTCCCATGATTTTTCCCCTCTCAAGTGTAACTTATCCATGTTTGGGGGTCGTTGGATTTCACATTTTGGGTGCGAATGCACCGCATTTGGGGTTAGACGACCCGAATCGTGGAACGTGGCATTTTTTTTTTTTTAACGATGTCACTGGTATGAATATCTCATTCATTAGAGCGTGAAAGGTAGATGGCGCATGGGTAAGTCAGAAAGGCATGACCAAGATTTCATGGTGACCATGGTGGGTTCGACACGTTGTTTTGTGAATGTTTGCTAAATCCATTTGGATTGATAATAATCAGAGCGTAAACCAACTTTGAGAAAATAGCTACCCCATGCAATTCATCCAAGCGCTCATCTATGGTTGGAATTGGGAATCTATCACGGACGGTGGCAGCATTTAGCTCTCTGTAAACTACGCAGAAGCCCCAAGAGCGGTCTTTTATATATATATATATAGACTAAGAGGATTGGCGAGGTGAAAGCCGAACAACTAGGCCTGATGATTCTATTGCGAAGGAGTTCAATAACGAGATGCTCAATTTCCTACTTCTGATAATGAGGATAGCGGTAGGGTCGAGTGTTGATCGCCTCTGTGCCTGTTTTGAGTGGAATACGATGATCAATATCACGTTTCGACGGAAAACGTGTCGGTGGTGCAAAAAGATCTACATACTCATCAAGAAGGGGTTACATAAATAGAAAAATAATAGTCTTAAGGGGAGAAGATTGCATTGTAGGGGTCACAGGCAAGCACATACAACCTGCGATGATGTTGTCTGTTACCATGAGTTTGAACAGTCGCAAAAATGATATTGAGAGTGTCTAGAGAGAGGGTTCGCCCTGCAGGCATACTAGCTTGCCCTTGAAATTTTACATGGTCATGTCGGCATGGTTGGTTGGTGCAGGGCCCAAAGTTTTGAGCCATTGGATGGTCCCCTGTAGATCTTGAACATTTTGATCTATTACAACGAGCGAGTCTGGAACAGGGTGATTGGAGTCAATGACAGATTTAAGAATTTGGACATACGGGTGGAGATAAAATTGTGTGTGCTCCCTCCATCAACCAATACCTGGACCAGATGGAGCATTTAAACTGATCTCATAGTCAAGCCGGATTGTTTCGGCGACGTCACAAGCAGAAGATATGTGGGTATCTTCTATGTCTTCAAAGGCTTCTAAGTATAGAAGTGCTGGTCTTCCTTTATAGCATTATTCGCGGGTGAATTTCTCATCACAATTAAAGCATAAGCCTTTGTCATGTAATGCTTGCATCTCCTCATCAGAGAGATGCTTAATAGGCAATCAAAGTGTGTGCTGAGTGGAGTGACAAGTTACGACGATGGAAAAGAGCGAGGTGGAAGGGGTTGGCTACGTTGCTCTTGAAGCTGGGTCCTATACATCCGAGCCAATGCAAAGGCATCATGTAAATCGATCGGGATGATGGGCTTGAACAGTCATGTGTATTCTAGGTTGTGGACCGGATACAAAAAAACTACACGAGTGCATGGGAGTAAGGCGACCTACTTTGCTAGCAAGGTCCTCGAAGGTGGATTGGTAATCAAGAATCGTCGCTATTTGAGAAAGCTTGGCGAGAAAGGTAGTAGGATCTTCATACTCATAGGGACCAAAAGGACGAGGAATAGCCTTATCAATTGTATTCCAATTAGGTAGAAGATTATCAACTGCTAATCCTTGGTACCAAGTCGCAGCTGGAGCGTCGAGATGCATGGCAGCGAGCAGTAAATGGCCATCGAGGTGGGTTTGGTAGTACTCGAAGTAGTTGGTGACGTTGAACTGCCAATGTACAGGGTCTCCTGAAGAGAATCAAGGAAACATAAGACGAATGGGTGGAGCATGCAGGGTAGTCCTTATTTCAGCAAGCAACGAGCAGTAAACAATTAGTAGGGTAGGTATGGTAGTACTCCAAGTAGTTGGCGATGTTGAACAACCAAACTACAGGGTCTCCTGAAGAGAATCGAGAAAACATAAGACGAATGGATGGAGCACGCGGGGTAGTACCTGTTTCAGCAGTGGTGGTTAGTTGTGGTCCAGAACCGAGGATGGATGTCGATGTAGCAGGTGGGCATATGACTCTATGTGCGCATTGGGATGCCATGAGTCGTTGATCACGTTGATCCAAAAGGGCCATGAGACTGTTTGCAGTTGGTTGGTTGGTTGGTGTGGGATTTGCTGATTTCTTGGCGTAGTTGTTCAACAACAATTATGGTGTCCTTTGCAAATAGTTGAACAACTGCAGCTGTGATTCTTGATCTTGAGAAGGGGTAGAGACAGGCATGATTGAGGTATGAGTCGAAGAACGAAAGCACCAATTGTTCGGTGAAATTAGACAATTGAAGGGACTAGGGGGAAAGAAGATGAGAAACAAGAGGATGAGATGTAGATTGCAGAAAGAAAGTTGTTTTTGCTTGTTTTCCTTGTAGTCACATGGCTCCTTTGAATAACCAACTACAAAAGCTATTGATTGAAACTTATTGGCTATCTATAATTGATGTTGATAACAGATTCTAACTAATAAACTGAAATAATACATAAAAGGGAAAATAAGTAATTGTTCCTAATTAATTAGATATAGCGATATCCTTCCTTAGCTTTGCTGTTTAGAAAGCGTGGGACGCCTAAAATATACTTTTAGATCCTTAGCAACCTTTTCCTTATTTATTGTTACTTAATGTCACATGAATCAACCAACCATTAGATATTAATGTATCATTTGATACGTTGATAACTCATGAGGGAGTGAACTCTAGCAGTTGTCCTTTACAAAACCCTGCCTGTGTGACATAGATCTGTTACGAAATAAAATAAGAGAAGAGAATTGGATAATTTTATTGATGAAGATGCACTCTATATTTATAAAGTAATCAAAGTATAAGAAAAGATTCATTAGGAAATAAGTTAACTAGGAAACATAATATCTAAATAGTTATTGTAAAGTAGGAAACAAAGATGCTTTAACATAAAACAATATACGGGTTAGTGTTAGTGTTGCAAAAGATAGCCAACTACGTATTATGGAGCAATCTCCAGTCTCCACTACTCTTTTTTGCACAACCTAAAAAGGAAATAACATTTTAAAACTGGGCCCATCATTACCCGCCATTAGTGATGAAGATTGGTCCGCAGCACATAATTGGCTGCCTTTTACAGCACAAACACTTTACCGACTAATATATAGCAATATCTTAATAATCTAATATTCTAACACTTCTCTTAAGTTGAAGTATATTTAACTTGTTAGGAAGTCACAACAACACAATAGTAGTAACAGTAGCAGTAGCAATAGCAGTAGTAGGCAGTAGTAGTAGGCAGTAGTAGTAGCAGAGCAGCGATAGTAGTAGAAGACAACAGTAGTAAAAGAGTAGTAGAAGACAATGGTAGTAGAAGACGACGGCAGTAGTAGTTTGCATTTTGGTCCGGTGGTTGGAAGATGTCACCACTCACCGGTTAGCGGAAGCAAATTAGGTTAGACCAGAAACGATGGCTTTGATACTATGTTATGAAATAAAATAAGAGAGGAATTTGATGATTTTATTGATGAAGACATACTCTATATTTATAGAGTAATCAAGTATAGTATAATGAAAGATTATATTAGGATATAAGTTAATTAGGAAACATAATATTTAAGTAATTATTCTAAAGTAGAAAACAAAGATACTTTTAACATAAAATAATATATAGCGATATATTAACAATCTAATATCCTGACAAGATCTTATGGTCTTCTCTTGAAGATTGCACTTTGCTTTTATGTTCATGATATACAAAACATAGAAAGATTAGAAAATTTGGTGATGAGTCCAACTTCCACATTTCAGGTGATATTGAAATCTTTTTTCCTAGTACTAGTATTCCCAGTAACCAAATTATGGGAAATGGGTTTCTAATTAGACATGAGGTTTCGTAAGTGCTTTCCAAAAGACACACTAGGACTTGTGTAATGATGGCTAATAAGTGGTCGTTAGGTGAATTAGTGTGGTTTATTGTTGACTTTCTGGTCGATTGCGTGTAAGTTATACGTTTGAGACTTCATCGTAAGATTATCTCGCTATGGAGGGTAAGACTGCAAGTGATTTTCCTTCTCTGATCTCGGCTGCAAATAGGATCCGTGCACCCCTTTTTTTAAAGTAGTTTCAGTCTTTCAGAGTTATTGGCACAAAATTCATAAGTACAAGGATATATGTAACTGTCAGTGAGTTTTAAAGACCCTATGTTGTCTCCTGCAAAATATTTGCTGCTGCAAGATTAATATTTAGTGTTGTAGAATCGTAAGGGTTGTCAGATTAGATTTATATGCTTTGGAGTAGATATCATAAGTGCTTCTATATATGTCATCAATCATCTTCTGGGCTTTGCTATGTATTCTTTCAGTCATATTGTTCTGGTGGGTAATTTTTTTTTTCTTCAAGAGGATAATTGTCAAATTTCCCCCTCATTCCAAGCTTGCTTTTCTTGTGACGTATCTCATGTTGAACATTCACCTCCTAATCTCCTATCTACATTTCCTAGTCCAACAAAATCATCCTAGGACTCCCTTTATTAAATTAATAAAGGTAACCATAAAAATTTCAAGAGCAAGAAACTTCGTTAACCTAAGAAGTTTAGCTAGCCTGATAAGAAGATTAGTTATGCTACTCCTATATTAGGAGGTCCTTTGTATCCTTGTTATTCACCACAAAAACTTAGAGTTTTTAAGTATAAAAATAAGTGCAAGACATTTAGGAGATAAGTGTGTATTTGTAGAGTATTTTCAAATAAAAATGTGGTGTAATTTGTGAGTGATAAGCACATTTAGAGTATGGTTGTTTTATAAGTGTATGGATTTGTAATATTCTACTCTTATTAGAAGTTATAATTCTCGATTTACTTTGGTTCTGGTGATCCGATTTTCCAACGAGTGGTCACGTCAGAGGTGTGCAGTTGGTGAAATGTTATTTTTACTAGATTCAGTAAATAAATTTTATCAGCCTTTTTCAATTTTTACTATTTCAATTTGGAATTGTATAACGTAGTTGTTGTAGAAATAATTTTATCGAGTCGTAAAAATATTTTACGGAATCACTATGGCAGAAGTTAGCAGCTCAGTTAACAATGCCGAGAAGCTAAACAACAACAACTATAACACTTGGTGTGTCAGAATGAACTATTACTTCCTCGATCAAAATCTCTAGGAGATTATTGACGGGTCTGATGCAGCACCGTTAAAAGAGACGGACGAAGGCCTTAAGAAATGAAAGGTCAAAGGTAATAAGGCGATGTTCGCTCGTCTCGTCTCTATAGAGGATGAATTTCTCAGAGAACTAATGACGCTAAGAAGCCCAACGAAGCGTGGAGCACTCTAGCCACCTTGTTTGCCAAAACAAACGAGGACTTCAGCAGTTGGAGAATGAGCTTATCAGTCTTATAGTAGCGGGACTTGATGATAAGCTAGTACTTCATTAAAGTGAAAGTTTTATGATAAGAGATTTCTAAATTGGATCCAGAGAATCTAATTAGTAATCCCTGTATGAGAAGGATCATTATTCACGGGTTAAGATGGGAATTCAACGGTCTTGTTACATTAACCCGTGGGTGGGCCACTCAGTCGACGCTCATAGAGCTACAAAGAATTTTGGCGAAACAGGAGGCTCTAAACAAGCAAATGTCTGGAGTCTCTATTAAAGAAGAAAGCACTGCTCTCTTCAGCAAAAAGAGAGGTCCAAAGAAGAAATCCAACTGAGATGTCGAATGGATGCAAGAAGCGCAACCACGTCAGCAAGGAGGCTGGCAAAAGAAGCAGAATGAGAAGGAATGGATACAAGGCATGCAGAAAAGAGATTAATGAATTGAATCAAAATGAGACTTCAGATTTAGTTCCAAAGCCGAAGTCCGCACAACCCATCTCTTGCAAGTGGGTGTACAAAGTCAAAACCAAATCTGATGGTTCTATCAAGAGGTACAAAGCTCGACTTGTTGCTCGTGGATTCTCACAGATGTACGGACTATATTATGATGAGGCATTCAATCCTATAGCGAAGATCACAGCCGTTCGAGTCCTCTTAGCACTTGCAGCCAGTAAGTTGTGGAAGCTGTGGTAGTTGGATGTCAAGAATGCTTTTTTACACGGAGTTTGATCGTGAGATCTACATACACTTTGCATGTGCACAAACCGAAGAAGGCACTCTATTGCTTAAAGCAAGCACTTAGAGCATGGTGTGGAAAGATACCTAATTTTCTTATCCACCTCAAACCTTCACAAATAGTTTTGAGTTTGTTAGTGCAATTGAGTATAATATGGAAAGATAGCTGAGTTTCTTATCCAAAACGGCTACTCAGTTGCACCTGCAGACTCAAACCTATTTGTGAAGGTTTGAGGTTAGAAGATGACAGCAGTTCTTGTCTACGTGAATGATCTAATCATCACACGAGACCATGAAGAGGAGATGAGACAGTCGAGGGCAAATCTGTTGGTTAGATTCCAGATGAAAGAGTTTGGAGTGCTAAAGCACTTTTTGGGTCTTAAAGTAGATCGAATCAAGGAAGGCATATTCTTGTGACAACAAGAAGTATGCCAAAGACCTTCTATTGAAATATGGAATACTTGATTCCAAACGTGTTTCGACACCAGTGGAGGCGAAAGCTAAGCTAAGATGTGCTCAGCTGGAGGCAAACATCTCGAGGATGAGACTATGTACAAGCAAATAGTGGGCAACTTGATCTATCTCACTTTGTCAAGGTCTGACATTTCTTATGTAGTTGGTGTAGCCAGCAGATTCATACAGAATCTCAAGAAGCCTCACTTGAAAGCAGTGCGGCGAATTCTGAGGTATGTCAAAGGAACCATTGACTTGTATACTATACAGAAGGAAAGAACATTCTCAGTTGACAGGGCTATGTGATGCTGACTATGCTGGAGATCACGACACTCGAAGGTCAACTACTGGTTATTTATTCAACCTTGGATCAGGGGTTATCTCTTGGTATAGTAAGAGACAACGGTGTCTTTGTCAAGTACAGAGGCAGAATGTCGTGCTGCAGTTATCGCAGATTAGGAGTGCACATGGTTGATTTTGCTAATGGGTTTTCATCAACCTAACGATTACACACTTCAGCTCTACCATTATAATCAATCAGCAATCCGGATGACAGAGAATTCGGTATTTCATACTCGAACTAAGCATGTGGAGGTTTACTATCACTTTGGTCGAAAGAAGGTACTTCAAGAGAAGATCGAGATGAAGTACATCAATACAAATGATCAAGTTGCGGATATCTTTACGAAAGGACTTATCAGGGTTAAGTTTGATGATTCAGAAAGCAACTTGGAATGACGACTCCTTCCGTGACAAAGGAGAGATTAGTCGTTGTGTGTGTGTGTTGGGGGGGGGGGGTGTTGAACATTCATCTCCTAATCTCCATAACTACATTTCCTAGTTCAACAAAATCATCCCAAGATTAGCCTCCCTTTGTTGAATTAAGAAAGATAGCCATGAAAATTTCAAGAGTAAGAAACTTAGTTAACCTTAGAAGTTTAACTAGCCTAAGAAGAAGTTTAGTTATGCTACTACTATATGAGGAGGTATTCTTGTTATTAACCACAAAAACTTAGGGTTTCGAAGTATAAGAATAAGTGTAAGGCATTTAAAAGTTAAGTGTGTATTTATGGAGTGTTTTCAAATAAAAGTGAGGTAATTTATGAGTGGTAAATATATGTAGAGTGTAGTTGTTTTATAAGTGTGGAAGTTATAATTCTCGATATACTGTGGTTCCGACGATCCGATTTCCCAGCATCTCATGTCTTTGTGTTATGTTTAGGGCTGACTGTAGCTAGTTTGATCCAAGAATTAGAAGGACTTCCCTAGCAAAACATGATAACACTACACGCCTGGTGTATATCCCTATCAACCAATGCTTTGCCATTAAAACTAATGCAACTGATGCTAATATAGGATTATAATCTTAATATGATTCCAATACGGCTGTGTATACTACCTTGACACTTTTAACCGGGAACATCTTAACGGGCCTCTTTAAATTCGAAGCTTGATTTTTCGTTGGAGCCTTTGAGTTGTCGTTGCAGTTTTTGCGATTTGTAACTTCACTTCTGCTATGCTTGTCTGTTTTAAGTGGTTTAGTTAAGTCCTTAACCAGTTTTAAGAGTACATTAATAAGTTAGAATAAAGAAGAGACAGTGAAGTCATTAGAATAAATAGCAGGATTCACACTCGTGACTTCCATGTCACATCTTCTCTAATACTATATTGATGAACCAACTCTAAAAAGTTCTGTATTAATGGTAGTAGATCTTAATAAGTATCTGAACTGGATTGTATCTGTCCCAAAAGCTCCTCTTGAACTTTTTGGATTGGATATTGTTTAAAACATTTTCTCAAGTTTCTGTACTTATTCTAGCTCTATTCGAAATACATCAATTATAACATAATAGATAGCTGTTTACATTTAATATGTCTTAATTTCATTACCTTCGCCTTCCCCAGCTTGTTCTCTGTCCGTGGTTACCCTATTCTGGCTAACAGCCTATTTGTACTAACAGGACCAGGACAGCTCCTTCTGGGCATCTTCCTTCTACTATTTATTCAAACAACCTATTCTTGAACAGCATATTCGTATAATAAGTTGAATAAGTTGTGTCAGAGTTATATCATTAGGCTGTTGCTTTGGTTCATCTCGGTCTGACAAAGGTAACACGATAACTGCACATTCATTATCTGTAATACTGATCTCAAGCATTTCCATAATTAATGTCGTATACATTGTCGTTTATTTAAATCTCTCTTTGGTTCGATATGTTATTTTAAGGAGAGATTTTACAGACACTTTCATTCATTCATCATATGCTAATTTTTAGGTTTCTTTCTCTCATTCTCATTTGAGAGAATACTTTCATCTTCAGCAATTAGGGAATTGCGTTGATGCTGTTGCAATACTGTAATTTGAATCTTGTATACTGCAATTCGGTAACTCTGTATTGTAATTTTTTTGGAGCAAAAAATTATACTATCTCGTTCCCATAACTTTTACAACGTCTACGTATTTTACACTATTCTATATGTATGGATAAAGAGTCTCGTTTTCATATCAAATTACGTTTGATCATCCCGCAACATGTATTAGGTTGAAGTACGTAACTTACATCATCATTGATGTTTCACGATAAATTTATAAAAAACTAGGTTTGATTATCGTAAGGCATGAGTCAAACTTTATCTCGATATTGGTGAAAAGTCAAAATGTTGCAATATAAGTGGGACGGATGGAGTAGCATACAAGGTCCAGATTGCGGTAGACAAGTTTCAAGTTACAGTATATAATATTCAAATTACAGTACCCGAGGTTTACATTACAGTAAAAAAAGGTTCAAGGTTAAGTGTATATCGTCCGAATTGCAGTATATCGTGTTAAAATTACCGTATTGTTATATTAAAGCCCATTTGAAGGAAGGTTACGGGTAATATTAACAATACTAGAATGCTTGTTAAGTGTGTATTTCAACAATAAATTGATAGATAGATATTTCTCTTGAGCATTTTCAGAAATTTTGACTTTCTAAGAACGTAGATCCATAGAACTGGTACATTTCATAGCATCTTTCTTTTTGTTTGATTCTATGTTCACATTCCTACCTTCCGGCGGCCACTAGTATGATGACATCGCACTTCATACCATTTTAGGATCCACAAGCAGCTCCCTAGTCAATGCCACTCACTCTTGGTCAATTTCTCCAAATTAATTTTGGCATTCTCAACTGAGGTCTTTGGTACCAGTCAGGTAATTTGGCAAAGCAGTTGATTGGTTGCTTGATATCATTAAAACCACAGATTAAACAAACATGGTCCTTGGGCTTTTTGGTGTTGATTCCATGGAATCCTTGGCGATTGATTTTGACTGGCACGATAAAGTTTCTAACTTGCCGGGCCTCATGTAACAAAAATTCTCTCTGTGATTTTGCAGGTGAAACTCTGCGGACATGCAACCTTAGCTGCTTCACACTTTTGCTTCACATCTGGTTTAGCTAATGGCGACGTGATTGAATTTTCAACTCTCTCTGGAATTTTGACAGCTAAGCGAATTCATGGGGTCAAGAAATCTGATGCATGGATTAATGAGAATGGCATATCACAACCAGAATTTGTCATTGAACTTGATTTTCCGGTTGTCCCATTGACAGATTGTAATTTTTCTGAGACTTCATCCATTTCAAAGGCCTTGGACGGTGCCCAGGTTATCGACGTGAAGAGGACAACCACGGAAGATGACCTTTTTGTACGACAAACTTTATTTGATTTCATGTAGTATTCACATTACAGCCCCACAGGTTTATTCACCTGTGCTTATGTGCTGGTCCAGCTGGGTTATAAGCTGTCAATCCTGGTTAGAGGACATCTTTCGGAGTGATCAGCATTGCAGATTATGGTCATATAAATCATATTAATGCTTATTTGAAGTTCCACAATGGAGCATGCTACTGATCAAGCTGCTTATAAGCATTTTTTCCCCTTTCTTTCTTTCTTTCTTTTTTTTTTTTTTTCACTTTCAATTTTTTGGAAGAGGATATGCCTTATAAGTAATGAGCCATAAACGTTTACATTTTTCTTATGACAAATCACATATATATTTGCTTATAAGTCACTTTTAAAAGGGTGATATGAGCATTTCCTGTACATTTTGGCCCATATTACAAGTTTCGAGTGGGTAATTTAGAATTATGAACTTTTAAGGGGGTAAATATGAAAGGTTTTTATATTTCAAAACCCCAAGCTGTAAACGTATTGCCACTTTATTTAAGCATAGCCAAACTGGCCATCGATTACTTATAATATTGTTTACCGTCTTTGTAAAAGCTAAGTAACAGTTCTGTCAACTCAGGTTATACTACCATCAGCAGAGGCAGTCAAAGATGTCCAACCACAGATTGAACAAATTCGGAGATGTCCTGGCAGGGGAATCATTATTTCTGGGCAGGCTCCTCCTGAATCTGGGTTTGATTTCTTTAGTCGTTTCTTCTGCCCCAAGTTCGGGATTAATGAGGTACTTCTTCATCAACTGCTTTAATCTTTGTGATTTATCAGGCATCATTAGTTGAATGATCTTATTTTTCTTCAAACAGTTAAACTATCAAGTATGATTCACAAAAAGCTCTTTTGTCCCTACAGTTTCTTCTGTCGCTATCAAGTTTCTTAACTTCACGTAACCAATTGCAAGCCAGGAGGTATAATTAGTGGCATATATGCAAGAAACCAAGTAGAAGTCATTATTATATCAGGATAAAAAGGTTACAGTAACAGCAGTTTGCAGGCTGCAGTCCCTCCCACGGATTTTAAAAAAAAACTATTTTTCTTACATTTTGAAATCCATTTTTGTAGAAATCTCAACTGCTTTTTTTTAAATCTGTGAAAGAGGTTTCAGCCTGCAAGCTGTAGTTTCTGCCGTCCCTACAATCCCTTTTTATGTTCAATTGTTTGGAGTTACATGCAAATTCATTGGGAGAGATATACAACAGTATATTATCTACTTAAATTCACCAAGCCAAGATCCTTATTTTGTTTATTCTTAACTTTCTCAATATATTACTTTCCGTCTTGCATCTGGTGTTCGATTACACTATTTTACCTCTTCGGCATTGTAACTATTAGTCTCCAAGACTCCAAGTCCCATTGTAAATATTAGATTATAAAAATCAAATGAAGTTATGTGCAATCAAGAGGTTCCTTTTACCTATGGGGATATTCCTAACCATGGTGTTAAAGGCACATCAATAGGCCTTCTACAATCAGTTTGAACTTTTGGTAGAGTTGGCTTCACAACATGGTATCAAAGCACGGGCGACATTGAGTTATGAGCTCAAATCCCGTCTCCCCCATTTATTTGCCACTTAATACATGGTGTTTATTTGGCACTTGGTTGTGTGGGCCAGTGCATTTTTGTGCATGCTTTAGTCTCAACTCTCAAATGGGCTCTTGTGTGAGAGTGTGTTGAGATGTTTAATGGGGTGTATTCTGTCTTTGATCATTTTTTTTCTTTGCAAACAAAAGACAATTCGGTCTAGTCTTTTTTGTCTTGGAAGAATAGAGACTCTTTGCTTGATGAAGGTTTTTCCTATTTGGCTATTTTTGTCTTACTAATGAAAAATAAGTTGCAAATGAATCTTTACAGGATCCTGTTTGTGGAAGCGCACATTGTGCCTTGGCACTATATTGGTCAAAAAGGCTGAACAAGCATGATTTTGTTGCATACGCGGTATCTCTACTTGTCTACATCCCTGATTTTTTTCCCTCTTACTATAGCTCACTGTCTCCTTACAATTCTAACATGATAAGAGTTTCAGGCTTCTCCACGCAGTGGGGTTGTGAAGTTGCTCTTAGATGAGAAAAATAACCGTGTAAAGCTTCAAGGAAAAGCCATCACCGTGATGGAAGGTTCTGTTTTAGTGTAGAAAAGATGTTCATAATGGAAACAACTGAATCAGAAGGTTGGTCTCTACGCAATGCGTGTAATACACTATTGTATTGTGTGTATTGTTTTCTCCAGGCTTCCAATTATGTGGTGGATATTTTATTGTGTGTAGCACTGCTAGTGGTTGTTATAGTGAAACTGAACGTTTTCTGTATTCGCACCAATTGAAGCATTGCATTTGGACTCCAGATTGTCAATCCAAATACAACATGAGAACGCATGGTGTTATCAGGTAAGCTCTCCGAACTTTGCTCCATGAGCATTGCTTGACCATCTAAGTGTTTGGTTTCTTACATCTCTTCTCCAATGCCTTGTTGGTATCACTGATGGTGGTGGAGAGATGGTCGTGCTTCCTATTGTTGTCATCATCAACAATGTCCATAATTCTTCTAAAGTGTTGGCAGTAGTTCTCCTGGTCATCTTCAAATCTTCTAATTTTCTTTTACAGATGGCCAAAGAGGTCTTTCACGTTCATTTCTTCTGCAGTGACTCAGGGTATTACTACAGTATGAGTAGTTGATTCACTATGGATTATAAACTCCCTCTGATTTGTGATGAGGATGGGATGATTAGCTGTTATTGGTCATCCCTTTCTCCGTTGTTCTTCATAGTGCTTGCTGGTTGTTCTTGAGATGACCTCTTTGACCGCAAGTCACCGATATCTGTTGTTGTAGCAGTTGTTGTAGCAGCCGACCCTTCACCTTGCTGATTTTCGTTCTGCGTTTCTTTTTTTCCATCATTTTGTTTTCTTTGTGGATCTTCCTCAAGTATCTGCTCCGAGATCATTCTTGCAATTGGTGTATGCTAAATTTCCTTTTCATCAGCGTCAGATTCTTGAATCATTGTTTTGGCTTTCTCTGCTTAGGAAGTGCCATCAATAGAGCCTAGAATAGCTCTGAGTTGTGATGACAGATGACAACTCTCTCTGAGCAATATTCTGCTACAAGGTTTCACGTGGTTGATTCACAGGAGTGGATGGTTGTGCTTCTTTGTCAAAGCCTTCAGCAAGGTCCTTCACGACTGTGTACACTATTGCCTACGTTGTTAAGCTTTGCTGAATCTCAATTGTCATTATACCGTGCGCTATTTCTTGGTGTGCCGCCTCTGTTACTTACTGTTCTTCAACTGGCGGTTGACCTGCTTCAAGCTTCTCTGCTTCAAAGATGTCTCAGATCTCAGTTGCTTGAATTTTTATATTAGCTACAGTAATGTCTTATTTGGCACCAGCTCTTTGAGAAACTCCTTTCAATCACTTGCATTAAATTTCCTACTCTTCTGATTTGCAATAGGCAGACTAAGCTTCCGATCAACCGTTCTCTCAAAAGTTTTAGCGTTCGGTCAAATTCATTTAGTGAGCTTTGCTGCTTCCTCTGGCACTTGTAGGCCACGATGGTTACCATTGGGTCTCTTTTACTTCAGAAACAATCAACCCTTCATTTCAAATAATTAGATGTTATGTCATTCTATTTCGACACTGGGCATTCGTTTGTCATGTTTTGCTCTGTGCTGGCTGCCTGCCTTCTTTTGTGCAGATGAACTGTAATACCCAAAAAAGGTTGGCTTTGAAGGGTGTTTAATGAAAACTATTCATATCAACAAGATATATCTTTCTTTTCGATAGTCTATTATTTTAGAACTCCAACAGTAAGCGTGCTTAACGTGGAGAAATTATGGGTTTGATGGCCATCCTCGGAAGTTTTCCAAGGTGTGCGAGTGAAGTCAAACCACACTAGAAGAACTAGTGTTTGTCTGTGGGGGCAGTTGTAAGTGTAGAAAACGGTTCGTGATAACGATTCGATAACGATGATTGTTTAGGGCATTTCAAAATAATATCAAAGCAACCCTGATATTGCTGGGCCTGTGGACAAACGGGCCTCGATCTGCCGTCTAGCATGGGAAGGTTCTGAGGCTGTATGTGATGCTTAAGGTCACAACGAAGATGTTGCATTTTTTAAGTGTGGGTGTATGTAATATCCAAAAAAAAGTTGATTTTAAAGGGTTTAATGAAAATTACACATACCGATAAAATGCACCTTTCTTTTGTATAACCCATCACTTAAGAACTCTATGTGAAGCATGCTTGACGTGGAGTATTGATGGGATGGGTGACCCCCCTGTCAAGTTTCTCATGACGTGTGTGAGTGAGGTTAAAGCACACTGAAAGAACTAATGTTTATCTGTGAGAGCAGTAGCCAATAAAAGGGCTACTGAAGTGACAAGCTCGAACTGTAGTCTCAAAGAATCCAAGAGGAACTCAAGTCTACCTCTGCACTTCTTGAAGTCATTGAAATTGAGGTGATCCACCTAAAAAATAAAAATAGGGAACTTGAGCTTTAGGTTAACAAGTGGAATGGTATTCAAGGAAATTCATTTTGTTTAGGCCAATAACTCTAGAACTAGTTTGGGCTCTTACAGTAAGGGAAAGACTTTTAAGAAAACTCAACCTACCAAATCATTCTTTAGCAGCAAGGTTGAGATTTCAAAAGGGTCTCAACAAATGCGACCTTCAGGTGATAAGGTGATGGGTAATCCCATTCCACCTAAAATCAAGAAGGCAAGAAGTCCTCTTCTGCAAGTCATTCAAAATACTCTTCTACAAAAGGATAGCAGACGAGTTCCAACTCTGCTGTCCAAATAAAGCAGAAGAGCGCTGAAGAGTCTAAGCAGAGGAGGCCATATAGAAGAAAGGAATCTCAACTTTCCTCAAAGCCCCCCTCTTCCACTTGTATATACTATCCTTGCATAAGTGTATGGAATCAACCTTTGCTACATCCTAATTTGTGACCAACATTGATTCCTTATTCTACTGTACCATAGGAGAGATGGTACTCTACTACACCCTCAATGCAGCGGGGTGAACCCTTCTGCACTATTGAAAGCGAAAGAGTTCACCAGCCACAGCACACAATACCAAAGGTTATGTGTTACAAATATGACAAGGAAGATCATAAGACCTATCACCACACTACCCTATCAAAGAAATCAACTTGGGTATGGATACTTAAGACCAAGTAGGTAGGATTAAATCTTGGGGACCCATGATCTAAGTGAAATATCTTGCATGAGCATTATAATCTAATATGGTATCTTGATAGTAAATTCTCAAGACATATAACTGGATGCAAGAGCTTACTATCAGACTTCATTGAAGAAAATGGTCCCCAAGTAATCTTTAGTGACAGTAAGGCAGGCAAGTCTAAAAGCTATAGAACCCTTGGTATAGGTTCACTAATCTTTAAACATGTGGTCTATGTTGAAGGACTTGCTCATAACCTATTGTCCATAAGTCAATTATATGACAAGGGTTATGATATGAACTTCGGCAAAGGCCTCTGTGAAGTAAGAGACCTCAAAACGAATGATGCTAAGCTGATTTAGAGAAGACATGTCAATATTCACATAGTGGATTTCATGAACTCTTCACCCAATGGCATCACTTGCTTCTACACAAATGAAAAAAAAAAAAAAAAAGGTGCCATGACTCTGGCATAAGAGACTGACACATTTAAATTTTAAAACCTTCTACAACTTGCCTCTAAGAATTTAGTTAGAGACTTGACAAAAGTTAAGTGTTGTAAGGACAAATTATCTGACTCTTGCCAACATAGCAAGCAAACAAAAGTAAGCTTTAAAAGCATCAATACTAATCAAATAGTAAGGGTGCTAGAGCTGCTGCATATGGGTCTGTTTGGTCCAGTAAAGGTTGGAAGTCTGAGCAGGAAGAAATACACATGAGTCATAGTAGATGATTATTCTAGATACACATGGATATTCTTCCTACACAAAAAAGTGACACATGTGATGTGTTTACGAGGCATCTTAGACGAATTTCAACCTAAAAGGATTTAGAAGTTGTTACAACATGAAGTGATCATGGAACTGAGTTTGATCAATATGGCTTTGATGAGTATTGCAATGACAATGAAATTATTCACAACTTTTCTGCACCTAGAACTCCATAGTAAAATGAGATTGCAGAAAGAAAGAATAGAACCCTAATAGAAGTTGCTAGGACAATGTTGCATGATTCTAAATTAGCTAAACGTTATTGGGGCGAGACAATAAATACAACATGTTATGTTCTAAGTAGATGCCTTGTACACAAATTATATTACAAGACTCCCTATGAGTTGTATAAGGGAAAGGTTCCCTCTATAAGCCATGTTCATGTCTTTGGATGTAAATGTTACATTCATATTAATGAGAAAATCTATATTGAAAAATTTGTGTCAAAAATAGATGATGCGATCTTTTTAGGATACTCTCTACCCGTAAGGCATTTTGTAAGGATCGGAAAAATTTCGTAAAATTTAGTTTCACGATAATTAACATGAATAGTAAATTATCGTACGTTATAATTTATTTTGCGAGATTAAAAGGCTTATTTGACAATATAATAAGGGAAAGAATATAAAATATGGATGAAATACAACCCTAATATGTAAATGCGGAGAAATACGATCTTAATACAAAAATACCTATTTATACGAAAATGACCTAAACCTAATTTTGGCACTTATTTTCCTTTATGTCAATTTTTACTCCACCTAAATTAAATTAATTATCTACTAAACGCTCACTAAATATCCACTATTTATCCACTAATATGTGATCATATATCATAATGTGTGGTTTGAGGATATGGTGGTGGTCGGGGACGATGGGTGATTAAAGCGATGATGCCGGAAGAGCGAAGAAATAATTAATCAGCTTATTAATAAGCCTTCTCATGTGATTGAAAAGGGAAAAAAAACATCGCGTGCATAATATATATTGTATGGTAAGAGTTGAGAAAATAAAGCTATATCACTCAATTTTAAGTGATATACACACGTATATATATAAATATACTGTTTTCTGAAAATAAACGAAAAGCAATACTATCATAAAATTATAAAGACATGCAGGTATAAATCTTTAACATCGAAAAGTTAAAAGCAAGAAATTATTAAACGCTAATGCAATTTGACCTAATGTGGGTCATGTGTTGGGAAGGTTGTCCTTGACGTCTTTACTTGGATCCAAAAGGTTTGTTTGTTGGAATCCTTAATAAAGTCATCATGAGGATCATTGGCGTTATCATGAAAAACCTGTTGTTATGCATCATTTCTTGAACACCCTATATGAGTCATGTTGGTTGAGTCGTCGTGATGGGCAAGTGGAGATTGGTTAGGAAGAGGAAAGCAGCGACTTTTCCTCTTCACGTGCACGCAACGGCACTGCGATACCGTGGATGGTTGGGCCACCGAGCAACTTATGCAGAAGGCCCGAACATGTTAACTGGGTCTAGCTAACCCGTTGGATCATGTATATTAAAAATATGCTTGAGAGAAGTTTGTCTCGTCAATTGGTAAATCCCCATGGTTATCGTCAAAGTCCTCGGTTTTGATTATTTCTTCAAAGTTTGGTCTTGTAAAATCACGTCCTCAATTATCAAATAATAACACAAAAAAAAAAGACGCATACAATGGATATAATGTAATTAATAAGACGCATAAATTTATTATAATATTATTGTTTAATTAATATGATCTAAGTTTATATTTTCTTTTCCTTACTTCCCTTCGGAAATTTCTTCAGGGGGCTCTCCACGATTTGTCATAGTCTATGGAGTTTTATTTTTAGGTGCGGGCCGAAATGAAGTTGGAACAAGTTAAAGCGAACTCGCACTGCATCTAGAACGTTACACCTAATTATAAATAATGTAACAAACTGCTGTAAGATAACATGTAATATTTTATTTGAATAAAATTGTTAGTTTTTGAAATATGGTTGTATAATATTCCTGTTACTGGAAGATGCGATGTATAACGTTTCGGCTATTGAAATGTGTATAAAATGTATTCTATACCTAAAATTCGATGGAGTTGTTTGATCTTACTATGGATTTTATCTGTAACGGTATAACGTTATGTGTTAGCTGAGCTGGAAGCCGGAACGTTACACTAACCCATCCATTGTTTCCCTAATTCCATCGTTTCATACACCACCACTAACACCCAGAATGGTCATCCGACTTCAAGATGGCACAATCACACGTCGTGTCTTCACTTGTAACTATACCATTGCTTTGACCGCCTCACCCACAACCATCACCGTATCTAAACGTTACTCTCTGGCAGTGAAGGACCTGAATTGGCGAGAAGCTATGGGCAGTGAGTACACTGCACTTATCCGAAACAACACTTGGGACTTGGTTCCATGTCCTACCGGTGTTTGTCCTATCGACTCTAAATGGATATACAAAGTCAAGCTTCGATCCGATGGTTCGTTAGAGCGATACAAAGCTCGGCTTGTGGCCAAGGGGTTCCATCAACAGCCGGGAATCGACTACAATGTAATATTTAGTCCGGTTGCTAAGCCGGACTGTACTGGTGCTTGCTTACATGGTAACCTCTCTGAAATTGTTTATATGGAGCAGCCACAAGGATTTATTGATCCCAATTTTCCAGACTATGTCTGTCGACTTCGTAGATCGTTATACGGTCTCAAACAGGCCCCTCGGGCTTGGTATCAACGGCTTTAGTTCTTTCCTCACGTCATTGGGATTCATAGTTTCTTGTGCAGATACATCTTTGTTCACCTTACATACTGCTACCTACAGTTTTGTTATTCTTGTATATGTCGATGACATCATTTTGACATGTAGCTCGCAAGCATTATTCTCCATTCTTTTTGGATGCCCTCGGACGAGAGTTTGCGATTAAAGACTTGGGAACTCTGCATTATTTCTTGGGCGTTGAACCGCAACCAATTGCTAATGGCCTTCTTCATCAGGCCAAATTTATTCAAGCTATTCTTGATCGGGCAAAAATACGGGACGCTAAACCCGTATCGACACCTTGTTCAACGGAAGACACTTTATCAAAGTGGAGTGGCACTATGATGCCTGATCCTGTACTTTATCGCAGCATAGTGGGTGCGTTGCAATACTTAACTCTTTCTTGCCCAGACATCAGTTATGCTGTCAATAGTGCTTGTCAATATCTACATCGACCAACTGATAAGCATTGGCAAGCCATTAAGAGGATATTGCGTACTTGGCAGGGACTCCCTTGTTTGGCATTTTGATCACTCGTAGCTCTTGTAATGCCCTACATGGGTTTTCTGATGCTAGTTAGGCTAGTGACAAGGATGATCTAAGGTCGGTAGGCGGGTTTTGCATTTTTCTTGGTGACAATATTGTCTCTTGGAGTTCCAGAAAATAAAAAACAGTGACTAGATCGATTACTGAAGCTATAAATACAAAGCTTTTGCAGACACAATTTCGGAATTGATCTGGCTAGAATACTTGTTATGTGATCTTCGAGCTATTACTCCTCGCCCACCAACTCTATGGTGCGACAATCTGTCGGCACTGTACTTAGCTTCTAATCTAGTATTTCATGCACGGACGAAACATATAGAGATTGATTCTCATTTCATCCGTGAAAGATTACAATGAGAACAGTTACATTTGCAGTTCATCTTTTCAATGGATCAATCGACAGAAATTTTCACCATGGGCTTCATCAGTGCACGTTTTGCTCTTCTACGGTCCAAGCTATCGGTGCAACATGCCCCTTCAGCTTGAGGGGGGATGCTAGCATGCGTAGTATTGTGCACTAACAGAAAATGCCCCACTCTTTCAGCAACGGCTTGCACTAACAGAAAGGAGAGATTGTGGCTATTATTTAGGGATAAAATCTTTGTAAATCTTTTCTGTTATTTTTTAGCCAAGTCTATAAATGGTTGATATGTATCTCACAGTAAATGTACGAATGAGATCTGTTTTTCTGTAATAATCTCTTTATTTTTCTTAACTTATACCATGGCTTATTTCCTGGTATGATCCCACTCCGACATCGGAAGTGGCTTTTGGAAAAGAAACAAAAAAAAAAAAAAAAAAAAGAGTTTAGTGGTGGACCTCATGACTAACCAACCCATATTAAAACCATAACCGATCAAGATTACTTATGTGTTGTGGGATCGTGACTAACCAATACCCCAATTAATTAAGATAAATGGCTATATATATATATGATCATGTCCAAGCAAGAAGATTATCTACTAAGGTGGTTAATCAAAACC
Source organism: Drosera spatulata (assembly GCA_035668315.1). Lineage (NCBI taxonomy): Eukaryota > Viridiplantae > Streptophyta > Magnoliopsida > Caryophyllales > Droseraceae > Drosera > Drosera spatulata. The sequence continues at coordinate 31,067 of JAOVYX010013219.1, forward strand.
ATGACCAAATAAATCTTTAAGGTGACTAATCAATTAATGATTATAAAAAAATTATGATCGATTGAGATGACTTATCAATTCATGACTGATAACCAGTTAGTGACTAATCCAATCAATGATCGATGTTGGCTGAGTTTTGTTAAGGTATACATATAAGGAGGGTTTGATTGGCGGGTCCTTTACCAACCAAGACGATGATTGACCAAGGTGCGAATAGACCAAGATAACTAACCAACATAGTGACCGATCAAAATGATTGTTTATTTTTATGTGATTATGTGATTATGACTTAAACGATACCATGACAAACCCAGGTGATCACCAACCCATGAGATTGACCAAGGTGACTAACTAAAACAATGTCTAATCAAGCCACCAAGGTGACTAACCATTATGTGAATTACAAAAATCATGACCGATCAATATAAACTAATCACTCCACAAGATCAAGATGACTAACTAATCCGTGACTAATCAAAATCAAGAACGATGAAGACGGCTAACAAAAATGATTTATCAAGCAATGATCAACAAAAACAATGATCAAACAAAGACAATGTAAAGATACAAAAAATTTGAGATAATTTATTTTCTCAATTATTAACAAAAATAGTATATTATTGAACGTCATAATTTATTTAATGGGGTTATAAAATTTGTTTGTCAAAATCACGACAGAAATATACTAATTACGGATAAAATTAAAGCTTAACACATAAACATGAGGGGCTTATCACCCCTTTGATTTTAAACATTTCACTCGTCACCCTTATTTTCCTTTTCTTCCCACCTTACCCACCTTACCCACCCCACTACTCCCCACTTTCCTTTCTTTACCTTTTACTTTTTTGATGAGGTTGACATGAGAAAACTCTTCATCATCACTGAATTCATCTCTTTTCCTCTACCTCCTATAATTATCACATCATTCTCCTCTCCTTCATGCGCATAAGAGGAGATCTAGGTAAACTCGACATCTTAGTCTTCATCTTATGGAGATCATGGTCATCATCGGATCATGGGTAAGGGAAGGTGAGCCTCGTCATTGGTTTCCTCTTATTTATTCATTTTTGCTCTTGTATTTTTAATAATACAAAGATTAGAAGTTTTGTGCAAAATCATGAGCTCTGAGATAAATTCGGATTTTAATATACATTGAAACCTCACACGTTTAGTTTCTAATGATGCTGATAGATCATGATTTGAAGTTATAAATCTAAAGATATAAATCAAAACATGCGAGTATATCAATCTGTAAAACCTGAACGCAGAGCTGATTTTGTGGCTTGATTTGAAATTATTCAGTAAGATTTAAAAACGGGAT
>JAOVYX010013230.1:0-32389 GCA_035668315.1 Drosera spatulata
TGTAAGTTGGATATTTCTTGATTTTCTATGTTTCTGATACTTAAACCCCCTGTAATCTTGTCGCCTTACTTCGAATGGAATTTGAAGCGGCGGTAACACCACGTGTCAAGTAGGTAAATCTTGGGACGTTACAACTTGGTCCATGCAATTGTTGGAAGTGAGGGGCAGAGTAAACTCAAAAAAGACACAAGGACTATTATGGGTTGCATGAATTGATTTAGGATAGAATGAAACGGGCTATTCCATCCCGAATAGATCATAGTTTCATGAATTGTTACAGTGTACAGACCATGTTTACGGTTTAGTTGATACTCGATACTTGCATACATAAATTCAAAAAACCAATGATTTCATTTTTGGCACCAAAGAATAATTAAACAATCGAAAGAAAATCACAAACATTGATCAATTGCCAATAGTAAAAAGTTTTTTCTTCTAACAAGGTCATTTAACAACAACTGGGGCATTGAACTCAATTCAATTAACACCCATAAATGACATTACTAAATTGATATTTCTTGCCAATACAACAGCTTGGCATGTTTCCCTTGGTCATTGTTTCATGTCAAAATGTAAAAAAAAAAAAAAAAAAAAGGAGGACGAAAAGAAAGAAGAATATGAGGCAAAAAATAATGAAGCAGAGGAAATCAAATGCAGTGCTGAAGGTGATACCATATAAGGTAAAACGCCACTTCTGTGTGATTATTATCTTCAACAAGTTGAACAGGTGTAAGGCCTGCGTTATTCGCTACCCATAGATCCTCCTTTTTTGCACCATGTAATAAAACCATTGACCCCTAGCTGTGTCCCATTACAGCAGCCCAGTGGGACGGCGTATAACCTACATTCATGTAGAAGAAGATGATTAAGTTTTAGCACAAACCTCATTGGTCCGTATAAACTCATCCCGAGTTACAATTATCATGGTTGTGACACAATGACACACATACACATATCTATGACAAAAGCTCCACAATTACCTATTTTGTCTTGATAAACACGATGTGCATCCAAGAATAAAAGGAGGATCCAATTAGCGAATCCTTTGAATACCGCCCTACAATTCTCCAAATTATAAGGTAGAACACACAAGTTTGTCTTCCACAATACCAAGGACGATGATGGCATCATTTACAAAAAGAACAACCAAATGGAAAAGGGCATAGCTACCTTTAACTCACCAGTGTAAAGGGCTTCTTCCATCATTATCTATAACATCTGGATCAGCATTCCCTTTTGTTACAATCTAACGAAGGAAAGCAATCTGAACGTGTTGAACTGCAACATGCGTTGCCTACAATGCATTCAATCAATCATCATAAAAATTATTGTAACGTCCCAAGGTCCACGTCATGTGACACGTGGCGTTATGCCGTCACGAACCCGGTTCATGACAAGGTTAAATAAACCAAACGGGTTTAAATGTATGGAGAGTCAAGGAAACTACCTGTAATGCTTCCGTTCATGTTGTTTAGTTGTTAGGAATTCAATTTACAATCATAGGACGAAAGCCATTAAGTTACACAGTTTGTGATATAACTAGTACATCACATATATTACATATCCAAAATGATCATAGTTTCATTACAACATTTTCAAACATATAAGGAACTACAGTCTTCACTGATCATCTGATAACTCACCTGCAAACGGAATACATAACCCGTGAGTACGAAACTCAATAATCTAGAGTATATGCCTCACATTTGAAGGGTACTCTCCTAACTATGGTGAATCGATGAGTATCAGTAAAACATTTATACTTTTTAGAAAAATAGATATGTCATGTTACGTGTGAGTATTTTTATGATTTCACGTTTCTTATGTTCATTTTTTTTAGCATGGGCCCATGACTCGTGAGTTTTCAAGAGACAGATTCTGAATACAAGACTCATCAATCGTCAACCAGGCTACACTAATCCATCGATCCAGTATGTATTTACACCGATTGTACGTCGCCTTATAATTTAGTGGATAAAGTGCGCTTCCAACGGGCTCTATTTGCCTCTCATTGGGATAGATTTAGGTCTCCCTGCAGAGAATAGCCAGTGGCCCCGCCACGTCCGACGTTGAAGCCATTGCATGCATGCTAAAAGGATGGGGACTGTCCAATGCTTCTTACTTAGTTTATGTTCACCCGTGACGATGACTCAAGAAGTTTGACTAGAGTTCACTCCCTAGGACTTTCACTTGACATTCAATAGATTCCAAGAAGGGATACCTGGTACGACCTTCTTCCCAACAGTTTTAGCAAAGGGAGATAAGCAGTGCCGAGCTCAATCTCCAAAACACTTTTAAGAAAGTATGACAGAAGACTTAACAGTTCATGAACCATGTATAGTGTTTGGCTTTTATATTTGATTAGATATTTATCGTTGGTCTGTATTTTATTTATTCGTATATCCCGCAGTATAATTTTCAGCTCATTTCAATGCTTCCTTAGGCATGCGTTATGATGATTTCATTTAGCGTTGTTCATGCATTATAGATCACCTTGTATCTGTATATTTGAGTGTATCGTTTATTTATAACAAGTAATAGTGTATGATTTGAGTTGTTATTATCTTGATAGTTTATTTTGGACCAGTCACGACGCGATAGAGGTATCGTATAGTCAAACATGCATAGTTAATATCTATTTTCTATACACAAAGTTTATGTATTATATTTATGCGTTTAGGTAAATCCTTTACGACGAATGTGAGCTACGCTTACTTAGGATGAGGGTCCCGTTTAAAGAGGGCAGCGCCCTCGTTAGAAAAAAAATAATGGTGTTTGACGCACCGGAGCATTCTATCTTTAGGACAGAGCCCCGTGTTTGATTTCAGCGTTGCATGGCCGCATGCATCATTTTTAATATTTTCTAAACGTATTTTTATGCCAAAATATGCAAGATTAGACCTTAAGGTTGATGTTTGAGATCGATTTCGACCTCGGGAATTTTCTACTGTAAGCTGGACAAGGTCGCGGGCGAGACTAGGATGATCGCGAGCATCAGTCGTGGGCGTGAAGAGGCGTCGCGGACGCGACGATCCTGGGATGCCAAACACGTAGGATTTTTACATCAAACTTCCACGAAACCATTATACGATATCACCAACTCATGAACACATCCTATTATGATCATAACTCAGCAAAATCAAGGTCTCAAACACGCACGAACAAAATCAAGCTCATGAACGAATATAAACGTCTCGTATCGGGTTAGGTTACCTCAAACGCTTAGTTCTTCGATTTGTTTTCTCGTACTCCGGTTCGATATTTCCCCGAACACCCCTTATGTCTCTACTGTTGTGCCTATCCGAAGATGATGTGACGGTCGTGATGGTACGATGATGGAGAAGGAAGAAATGAAGGTGACGGAGGGTCGTGGTGGTGTTTGGTAGGTGTGTTGGTGGTGTTAGAGGTGGTGGCCTAGTGATGTGTCTGTGAAGGAGGCAGTTGATGAAGCGAAGGAAGAGGAGAGAAGGAGAACAGAGAGAGGTGATGGCGAGGAGGTGAAGGGTGGTGAGGTGATAATGGTGGGCGGGGGTGGCGAGACGTACACGAGCAAGGCAGAATCTCAACGCCAAAATGGTGTGCGCAGGATTTGCAGAGGAAATGGGGCGGTGGATTAATATTTTTAATCCGTTCCCTCGTTTTGTTTTTATCAGTCTATTTTTATCCGTATTTCGTTTTATTATTTATCGAAAACTATGCCTGCAATTAGACAAAAATATCTCTGACTTAATGACATTCGTTTAACTGAAAATCTTGAATGTTCCTAGGATCGTATTTTATTAGCCCAATTAAAAATATTATAACGTTATAACGTTACACGTACCTTATCTTTAATACGTTCGCTTATTAAACACATATGTCACATCGTTATATTATTTGTACGTTCGTAATGTTACGTTGAGACGTTACGCGCTCGTCATTTTTTTATTCATACGTTTATCGATTATATAACATTACGTTTAATGTTGTACTTTATTCATTTGTTAATATATATAACGTTTCGTTTAATGTTGTACTTTATTCATTTGTTAATATATATAACGTTTCGTTTAATGTTGTATTATATGTTCATTCATTAATACATCGCATATTTTTAATACCAAAGTTTCGGGGTATTACAGTTATGCACAAGCTGCTAATAAGCAAATGGTTCACAGTAAAAGATAAGCAACCTGAAACCCATTCTTATCCACAGCATGAACCCAGATGTCTTTCTTTAATAGGAGCTCAGCAACCTTGGTTGAACCTCCCATAGCACTCCAGTGTAATGCTATCTGTGCTGAGTTTATGAGGATAAGAGAACGACCAAAACAAGATATTTTATTGATATTATGAAAATGATACAATACTCACACTTCTAAATTTCTTGACTCAATGAAAATGCTACACACTTTGTGGACACAACTCACTCTTCTACCTTGGAGGCTCTTACTTGTCATAGTCCCTACTTACACTACTCACCTCCTCAAATGGACGGTGGGGATTAAAATGATTTAACGGTTAGGAGAGACTCTCTAGAGTTCTCCAACAATAATGTTAAGAATATTCCCTTGGATATTTGCATGAAAAATTCTAGACAATGTTCTTGTTCTAAAAGTTACACCATAAAAATCTAGAGAAAAATATTTAAGGATAAGTTTAGGACTTTGCGCTTGGGCTTGCTTTTAGATTTGGGCTTGGGTTGGTGTTGTAAACTTTAATACTCTACCTCAACACCAACCCTTCTTGTTTCCATCCCAAGTAGCCGATGAAGCTCTTCGAACTGTGCTTGCTGAGTACTTTGGTGAAAACATCTGTTAGTTGATTCTTTGTGTTGATTGACACCATCTGCACTTCCTCTTGTAGCACCTTCTCCCTTAAAAAGTAATTATGCACTTCCATATGCTTTATCCTTATATGGAAGACAGGATTCTCTGTCAAGCGTATAGCTGATAGATTATCGCAATGTAGCGATATCGCATAGTCAACTGGTTGATGTAGATCTTCTAATAAATACTTCAGCACGCACTCTCTTGAGCTGCCACAGCTCCTGCTCGATACTCTGCCTCTGTTGTCGATAACGATACCGTCGGTTACCTCTTACTATACCAAAACACTGCTCCTGAGCCAAGACTAAATATGTATCATGTGGTTGATCTTCTTGTATCGTGATCTTCAGCATAGTCACCTTTTCTTCTTTTCTACTTGTGTGTGACAGGCCAAGATCAATAGTGCCTTTCACATACCTTAGGATCCGTCGCACAGCGTCCATGTGAGGCTTCCTTGGACTTTGCATGTATTGACTTACTACTCCCATGGTAAAGGATATATCATGCCAAGTCATGGTTAGGTAGATTAGACTACCTATTAGCTGTCGATACATGGTAAGATCCTTCAACTCCTCACCTTCATATGCGCACAACTTAGTTTTTTTCTCCATTGGCATACCAATCGGCTTGCAGTTGAGTATTCCAAATCTTTATAGGAGATCCTTAGCATCTTTCTGTTGACACAAGAATATACCTTCATTGCTTCGATCAATCTCAAGTCCCAGAAAGTGCTTAAGTTTTCCAAGTTCCTTCATCTTGAATCTCACTGATTTAATTTCCTCTCATCTGCTTGATCTCTTCCTCATCATCTCCTGTGATGATCAAATCATCCACATACACAAGCACTATTGATATTCTTCCCTCGACATTCTTTACGAAGAGGCTTGAATCTGCTGGAACGACAGTGTAGCCACATCGAACAAGGAACTCTGCTATTTTTTCGTATCATATCCTTGGGGCCTGCTTTAACCCATAGAGTTCCTTTTTCAATTTGCAAACGTACTCTGGATGATCCACACTTTCAAACCCCTTAGGTTGCTCCATATAAATGGCTCGATGTAGTTCTCCATGGAGGAATACATTTTTAATGTTCATTTGCCATAATTTCCATCCTTTGATAGCTGCAAGGGCTATCAATACTCTCACTGTGGTGAACTTGGCCACCGGACTAAAAGTTTCATCATAATTCAATCCATATTATTGTGAGAATCCTCGAGCAACTAGTCGGGCCTTATACCTTTCTATGGAACCATCCAGACGAGTTTTCACCTTACAGACCCATTTAATTGAGATGGGTTTCACATCCTTCGGCTTTGGTACTAACTCCTATGTTTGGCTCTCCTTTAAAGCCTTGAACTCTTTTACCATCGTCTTAATCCATTTTTTGCTCCTTGATGCCTCTTCATAGGTAGATGGCTCTTCATCTGTAGCGAGTGTTGCATTTGCATACTTTGGGTTCGGATTCTTTTCTCTGTTACACCTACGCAGCTGCTAAATAGGCTCTTCTTTAATTTCTATTTGGGATGGTCGAACTTCTTCTGAAGTCTTATTCTTTTCTGGAGTCTTCTGGTGTATTCCTGTCCGCCATAGGTTTTTGGAAGATCTCGATGATCTCGGGGAGTAAGCTCCAACTTTTTCTTCATCTCCTCGCTTGTCTACCTCTTTATATACTCTGTTTTCGTTTCTTCGGACTCTGGAAGCAGCAACTCCGTTGATGATGACCAAGACGATGCTTCATCAAAGATCACATTTTTAAAGGTATAGCAATGACCCATTGTAGGATCACAACATCTCCATCCCTTCTTTTCATCATCGTACCCGACGAAAATACAATGAATTGCCTTCTTATCGAATTTGCTGCGTAGATGGTCTGGGACAAAGACATAACACACGCATCCAAACATGCGAAAGTGAATGCCTGTGGGTTTGATGTTCCATAGTTTTTGAAAAGGTGAGATGAACCCCATCTTTGCTTGAGGCAATCTATTCATCACGTGTGCCACTGTCTTCATTACCTCTAAAAACCTCCTCCCAAAGATCTTGGCCTTACAAATAGGATTCTATGCAAGTACTCCAATAACTATAGTTGTTGTCATTGAGCTTCTCGAGTCCATTGGTTGTGCTCGAAAGTTCCGTCATGACTTCGGGACCTCGAACTAATCGGACCGACGATCTTTTCACTTACTAACAACCTCGCTCTGATATCACTTGTTGAGTTTATGAGGATGAGAGAGTAACCAAAACAAGACACTTTAATGATATTATGAAAATAATACAATACTCACACCTCTAAACTTTTTGACTCAATAAAAATACTACACACTTTACGGACACAACTCACGTTTACACCTTGGAGACAATTACTTGTCTTGGATGATCTTACAACATTATCGTACTCCATATTTATACTACTCATCTCCTCAAATGGACGATGAGGATTAAAATAATCCAACGGTTATGAGAGACTCTCTAAAGTTCTTCAAGAATAATGCTAAAAATATTCCCTTAGATATTTACATAGAAAATTCTATATAATATTTTAGAAGTTACACCATTAAAATCTAAAAAAAAATATTTAAGGATAAACTTAGGATTTTGAACTTAGGCTTACTTTTGAATTTGGGATTGAGTTGGTGTTGTAAATGTTAATAGTCTGTCCATTAAGATCACTGACTTCCAGATCTGCACCATGCTATACATGAAATAAACACAAAACCAGTCAGCTAACACCCACAGAACTCTATAAGAAATTCCACTAATCCCACGATCACATTAGAGCCTGCTGATATCATAAAGGGGACATATCAAGCCACCACAACACGAAATGGGCATGGCATTACATACTATCTCTGTTCCAGCTGTATAAGTTAATGTCTTAGATCAAAATAAAAACAAAACAAAACCCTTCATCATTCCAACGAAAGGAAAGGGTGCTCGTCTAAGTAGTCGTAAAATTTCATAGAGGCACTTAGCTGACTCGGCTTTAGCGGTCTTGGCATCTTTGTAGTTGTACAACGAATGATTGAGTGTCACTTTGCTTTATCATAGTTTTATTAAGTTAACAAATCAAGCTAGTAAATAGTACACATTAGCATTTACGATATATACATCATAATCTGATAATCGTCTTGACAACCACCTACTTATCCGCACAGGAATCGACTGGTCGTCTACACCTTTATCCCTCAACCAACCAATGCTCATTGCAAGATTCCAAAACAAATTACAAACCAAATGACACCAACAACGATCATTGAGACGAAAACCATTCCGTCAACACACCTCGATGAGATACCGAGCAGCATCAAGCTAATCATTCAACACGGCCACCTGCAACACGTACTGACCCATCCCATTAGCCACCGTCACCGACCTCCCCTCCTTCTCCACCAGCCTCTTCAGTTTCTCCACATCACCGTGCGTCGCCGCCTTGCATAAATCATCCCTCAATCTCACGCTCCCTACATTGTCGTCCACTTCATTCTTCACAACGCGTTGTTTGGTTCGATCAGATGACAATGGCTATATATAACGATAACAAAAGTGACGGTCGGATTTTAACGGTGCAATGAATAAGACGAAGACGCACAGTAAAACACGATGAGGTACTGTTTGATTCGATGGGGTCTAACTAGTTGCATCGATGGCGGTGATGACGATGACGATAGTAACTTCAAAATATGATATTCACTACAAAGATTTGGAGGAGGATTATTAAGTGATAGAATTCAAATATTATATTTTTTTCATTCCATAAAAATTATACGTGTTGAATTTTTATGAAATATAATGATAAAATAATATTTTATTTTTGTGATAGTGGAGGAGATAATGTGTATAATGTAATTAAGTTTGATTGATTTTATATTTTTTTAGATAACTTTTTTCAAAATAGATAACGTCGCCCCTTAATTATTGTAACAACACATATTTCAAAAAGATTTATTCTTATTTTTAACAATGTCAAAAAAAATTTAAATTGACAAAGAATTAAAATTCACAACTTAATCTATCATTGATATGTCAGAATAATTTTATAAAAATGATATTTGATTGTTATGAATTCAATATTAAAATACATGTTATGCAGACATTTTGAAACAAAGGAGTAAAATAATCCAAATAAATAAATGTTGTATTTCTTTTGACTCATAAATTTTACAATATGTACGTATTTTATATTATTCTATATGTATCAATATAAATTTTATTTTCATATCAAATCATGTCTGATCGTCACGTGACATATATTAAATTGAGATACATAACTTATACAATCATTAACGTTTTACAATAAATTTATAAAATATTATATTTAATTATCATTATATGTATATCAAATTTTATATATTTACGAAGTTAAGGAGGCCAACTGGGGATATGTTTTATATGGGATGGAATCACGGAAGGAATATGTCCCTACTTTCTATTTCCTGTTTCTATTTGTCTGCATCGAAAAAACAAAGCGTCGTCACCATCTAGACCACTAGACCTTTTGATAACCGATCAGGCTACACTCACCCAACACCAGCCACAACCGTGCGTGGAGGCAGGCAGCAGCAGAGTATCAATAAGTCAGCAACCATGGCGACGCTCCGTCTCTTCACCACCACCACCAATCCCCAACCCATCTCCGATTTTCTCTCTCCCTTCAAAAACCCTCTCAAAGACACAACCCTTCATGTCACTCTCCAAAACCCATCAGTCCAAAACCCCAAAAATCCTATCTGGGTCAATCCCAAAAACCCCAAGTCTCGCCTCCTAATAAACCAGTCCCAAAACGCAAGGTACGATAACCTCCTCAAACTAGCCAGCACTCTTGATTCATGTACTACTGGGACGACGACTTTAGATGATGCAATTGGGTTGATGGATGATGCTGAGTTAGGGGACAATGTGTTGTCGGAGAAGGAAGTGATATTGGTTCTCGATAACGTGAGGAACGCGGAGATGGCGCTGCTGGTGATGAGGGTTTTGATGATGGGTAGTAGGGTTAGGTTGTTTAGGAGGGAAGTGATGTTGTATAATGTGGTATGAAGGTGATGAAGAAAGGGAAGGATATCGAGGGGGCGGAGAGGTTGTTCAAGGAGATGATAGGGAAAGGTTGGCGCCGGATAATGTGTTGTTTTGTACGGTGATAAGTTGTGCTAGGTCGATGGGGTTGTTGGAGAAGTGTGTTGAGTGGTTCGAGAGGATGGGGAAGTCGGGGTGTGAGCCCGATGATGTAACGTATTTTGTTCTGATCTATGTGTATGGACAGTTGGGGGATGTAGAGAGGGCGTTGAGCTTGTATGACCGTGCCAGGACGGAGAAGCGGCAGATTGGTGTCACGAACGGTGATTAAGGTTTACGAGGAGACAGGGAATTTCGATGGGTGCTTGAAAGTTTATCAGGAGATGAGGGCTCTTGGGGTTAAGCCTGATTTGTATATTTACACGACTTTGATTAAGTTATATGCGAAGAGGAGTAATTTTGATGGGTGCTTGAATTTGTACGATGAGATCAAGGCGCTTGGGTTGAAGCCTTCTTTGTTTGTGTACCATAATTTGTTGGATGTGACGGGATGGGCCAAGAGGCCAGGGAAGGCAAAGAGCGTCTTCATGGACATGATTGATAATGGGGTTTCAGCGAATCATGTTAGTTAAGCTTCTCTCATGCAGGCGTTCGGTAGGGCAGATTACAGGGTAGATGCAATCCAATTGTGTAGGGAGTTGAAGGAGAAAGGAATAGAACTGAATACTGGAATATATAACTCACTTTTAGCTACCTGTTCAGATTTCGGCTATATGAATGAGGCAGATGAGATCTTTGAGGACATGAAGCGTTCTGGAACTTGCAAGCCTGATATGTGGACATTTATAGCCATGATTGGTGTCTGCTTCTCAACAGGTCATGCTGCTAGGGTAGAGACCTTGTTGAATGAGATGCTAGAAGCAGGATTCAAACCTCACATCTTTGCGTTAACATCAGTGCTCAAGTGCTATGGAAATGCTAATCGCACCGATGATGCCGTGAGGACATTTGATCGAGTTCTTGAGCTTGGTTTCACTCCTGATGAGAAATTCTGTGCTTGCCTTCTCTATGTTATGGTGCAGATGCCAAAACAAGAACACCCTAGGCTTGTAGACTGTTTGGAGAAGGCAAATCCGAAACTTGGTATTGTTGTTAAGGTATTGGTGGAGGGTGAGAATATTGAAGGACAATTCAGAGAATTTGCCTCTGAACTTCTTAACGCTACGGGTGCCAGTTTTAGAAGGGAGATTAGTAATTGCTTGATTGATCTTTGCATCAACCTGAATCTGAAAGAACACGCTCGTGATGTATCGGACATTGACCTGAGTCTTGGTACATACACTAATATTCAGTCAAAAACACAGTTCAGTGGTCTTTACATTTGAAATCTCTCTCTGTTGGAGCAGCTTTGACTGCTTCACAAATCTAGATATCGGACTTGTCCAATGCCTTGGAGAAGGGCGAGGAACTACCTTCGGTTCTTGAAATCAACACGGGGCAAGCAGAACATAGGCTTGCGGACAAGACTTTAGTGGGCAGGATAGAGTCCCGTTTGAAGGAGCTGAACTCTCCATTCCGTGAGGCTCCAGGAAAGGCTGGCTGGTTTTTTACGACCAAGGTCGCTGCTATTATATGGTTGCAAGGTTTAAAGGCGGAGGCGCTAGCTTCTGCTCAAGTTTTGAGTAACAATCTCTCTTTGTGGAACTGGGAATATCTACACCTTGATCATCTGGAGTCACGGTAACCTCGATTGCTATCTTGAGTAAAAATTTGCTGTTTGTAGAGCTAAACTTGTTTGAATTGAGATGAATATGTTCATCTGCTAAATCATTGGACATGTGTTTTGATTCTTGGAACTTCAGTTCCGCAACCTAACGGGCACCACCATAATACTAGTATAAAACATTACTGTAACAGTTGTCTCATTGCATGTAATACCATTTTTGTAGAACATTGGTTTCAATTTTATCTCTTCAATTCAGATTTTCTAAGACCTAAACATCGTAGGCTTGGAATGATTCCAGGAGTTCCGCAATGTCGTTACAAAGTTAAGATACATGTTGAACTTCCACCGACAACTACATAATCCATATATCACTGGGATTTGCTCTTGTTAGGGTTGGTTAGGTATCATTTCTGTTTTCTGATTTAGTTAAGTAATTTTGATTTTCTGGATTTTGAAGTTAGTAGGATTCGAACCCAAGACCTTCAAGAAAAAGGTTGAGTCGAACACCACTAGACCAACCCAGGTTGGTTTTATTAGTGATTTTGATTTTCATAATTTTGAACAACAATATCAAACAGTCCCTTAATCATGTGATTTTATGCTTCTTCAGGGGTGTTTGATATTATTGTTCAGAAATGTGAAAATCAAAACAAAACCAATTATAATAACTGAAAAATCAATAACAAAAATCGAAATTATAAACTAAAATGATTTCTTATAAAGAGGATCTTGAATAATATACACAAATGAAAAAAAAAATAGAAAATGAAAATTATTTTTTAATTTTTTAATTTTCTGTTTTCTATTTTCGTTTCAGAAAAAATAATTAAAAATAAATATTTATGTTTTATCAACTAATAAAACAAAAATAAAACACACCATAATAAAAATGATATCAAATAAATTGTCGATGATTACATTGTTGCATGCAGCATGTCTTTCCTTTCATAAACCACAAACATGTGTCATGCTTTCACTCATAAAACGTTCATACTTCTTCCCAAAAAAAAAAAAACAAAAAAAAAAAACAAAATATCAGTTGGGCTAAACAAATACAAGTCCAGCCCACACTGCAACTCAAGTTCAATCCAAGCCCAAACAAGCGAAACACGTTCTCCCTCGACTCTCCTATTGGAAACGTGTCAACTCTCCATTGGCTGGACCCGCGTGGTTCACCAAGTCCCCCACCGCACTCGATTCCTCTCTCCCTGTACAAACCCCATCGCCGATGACCTGAAATCAACGACGATGAAAATGAGATCATATCATTTGATTTCAAATCTTGTTTTTCTGTGTTTTCTCAGCAGAGGAGTGGTTTGCGATCAAATCTTGTCAGTTCACACAGGTACTAGGCAGTTGATTAGTTTTGAAAGATTGGAACTTGATTTGATTCGAGGGTTTTGGTGCAGTGATTGTTGGGTGGTTTTGTTGGTTTTGGTTTGGGTTTTGTTGGATTTTTGTATTGCAATACTGGGGTTTGGGGAATGTGATTGATGAGAGAGATTAGTTTTGTTGGTTAATTTTTGTGGAAACCCAATTTGGGCATTGCGGAGGATGGTTGAGAATAGTTTACCCGCATCAAGTAGGGCGAAGATATTACAAATGCATATATAGATCGTGGGTCACTCCACCCATTACCAATTGGTTTTCTCCACCCTTTGTCAATTGGTTTTGAATCGGAACATGGAGGTTTAATAAGGAGGAGGAAGAGAAGTGTGGTTTTTATTTTATATTTTATTTCTTTGGGCTTTGAGTGTGAATTTAGGTGTATATAAACAATTGAATTCATGGGTTTGTTTCAACCTTGTATGATATGATTGGATCATGGCTGAACTAGCTGTTTGTTTGATGATTGTGATTCTAATGGTTGGAAGGAAGAGGAAGAGAGAGTGACCTATAGTTATCGGGAACGCTCATAATACTATGACTAAAGTATTGTAGTGAGGTAGCACTACTCATGGGAAGCTTCGTTGCGAATTGAACTTTGATATGTCGTTCTTTGCATGAACACTGGGGTTTCTAGAATCCCCTGTAACTATGGGGTCACTGGAGTGCTCTTTTTTCATTCTGAAGTATGACCTGAAGGTGTCTGAGATCGTAGCTTTTGCATTGGTTTACTCAAGCATATAATGATTTGCTCTGGTTGTGGATAATTTGGGAGGGAAGCAATCTAATTATCTCATAGAGCGATTCACACAAGTGTCAATATTGGGCAAAACGAAAGCAAGCTGGAACCTCTGGTCCTAGGTTTGAGGAAATTTATTCATTGGTTGAATTTCACATTGTCACTTTTGCACTAGCTTTTAGATTCGATAACTTTGTGCTCTTGTCTGTGAATTATGCCAGTTTTCTATTTCCTCAATCCTCAGCTACTTGATTGTGAAATTTGTATATTGGTCATTGCTTTTCTGTGGTTGCAGCTGGATCGTTGAGTCGCAGCTCACGTGAACCGAAATATAGGATTGAGTTCCATAAAGATTCCCCATTTCAACCTGTGAGTGACTGTTGGCCTCTGAATGTCAATAGTACTTGAGCTATTCTCGTATGGTGTGGCTTTAGGTCATCATGATCCCCGTTTTTGATAGTTTTAGCATTGTGATACGATGCAATTGACCATACCCTTTAGTTTTCATGAGTCTCTTTTGGTCTTCTATGCAGTGCTATGTGCTATGTTTTTTGCATTCATTTATTGAACCTATGATTTTCAGGATGATGACCAGGAGTCACTCCTTATGAGGACTAAAAAACTGGATAAGTACCTTTGTTTTCTGCCAAAAGTGGAGAAAATCAAGAGCGAAAAGCTAGTCAGTCAACAGAACACAAGTAGCCTGATCATGGAAACTGAGAAGCAGGTGAAAGTAAAGACACCAGATGAACTACTTGAAAAATTTAAGGATGTCTGCTTCACTAGAGTGAGTACCCTTCTTGTCCTATATATCAACCTGCAAGTGTATTTCCTTCCCTTGATATACGTCCACATAGATTTTACCTGGAAATGGATTAGAGAACTAGAAGTAGCCTAGCGACTTCTGCAATGTAGTATAATGTTTCTAGCAGGCCTTGTCGAATTGGCTGGATTTTGGCAGATTAATTGGTGAATCAGAGCGGTTTTCCGCTCAACAATCTCAATTGCCATGCAAACTGGTCCAATCGTTGACTCTGGCTGATCAGAGTGGATCGGCTGAATCTAGAACTTTTATTTTTTTAACTGCGTTGCTGAACTTGATGAGACTTTGATCCTAACTCATACTTTGAGTGTGCAAGCCTTGGTTTCTAGTGTAGATGCAACAATTTTGGGAAGGAAGAAATGAGCTCCTTGCTTCCATCATCTCGTTTGAGGAAATTCTGGCTTTATTTGGCTGTGGTGGAATGTCTTGCTTGTTGTCTGCCATTATGCTTAGTGCTAATGTCCTTTTGTCGTGCAGCAAGAGGGATGGTGGACTTACGAGTTCTGCTACCATAAGAAATTGCGGCAGCTCCATATTGAAGAGGAGAAGGTGGGTTACAAACTCTGGTGACCAGTAACTTCAATCTCTATTGGCTTGGGAAGAGGATATCTGTATAAGATGATGAATCTTTGGGCTTTGATATGTGTCCCTGCCCCTTTGCTTTCCAATTCAGTCGTTTTAGGGCGTTTAAATGTTATAAGATCCCACACCAAATGAACTTGAAATATTGTGAACGTATTTTTCTCCGATTTTGACCAGACTTAGCTTTTTTTTTTTTTTTTCTTTCTACTAATGCGAACTTTATGATTGATGTATAGAACTTTGTCGATGCAGGTAGTTCAGGAATTTGTCCTCGGTGAGTATGATCCCGAGGCTACAGCTGCTTACCACGAAAACCACTCTGATGTCTCGACGTTCAAAGATCCACGGTCAGGAGATTTGTCTCGAAGGTAAATATCCCTTTTCATCATCCACAGTTCCATGGAGACGGCTGTTTTTAGCAAAATTGACTACTGTGTTGACAATTGAGAATTGCTCTTTTCGAACAAAGCTGGTGGAAGTGACACTTCAAATATTGTGTTTGTCGTGCAGGTACCACGCTCATATATACAATAATGGAACTACATGTGATCTCACAAACCAGCCTCGAGAAACCGAGGTAGGAAGCATTCATCTTTGATCCTATGACACCTTTGTTTTTCACGGCATCTGCTACATTTTGCTTTCGTTAATGCAGGTTAGATTTGTCTGTTCGGAGCCAAAGGCTATGATCAGTTCCATCACAGAGCTATCGACATGTAAATATGCTCTCACAGTGCACGCCCCGATGCTCTGCGAACACCCGTATGTCTCTTCTCATTTCATTTTCCACTCCTTTGGAATTTGTATACCAAACGGGCCGCTTTCCGTTGAATTTACGGGTTTGGATGATATGGTTTATTCGATGATTGTGGGTTTGCAGGTTGTTCCGTGAGGAGAGGCCCGTTTGGCATACCATTCATTGCAATCTACTTCCCTTCGGAGTCAAGCAACCGAAAGAGACAGAAGAAGGTTTGCGCGACGAGGAAATCAATATGGTTATAGACACTGTAAGCATGCTTGCTTTTGAGAAAGAAGAATAGCTTAGGTTCGATCTTCGTATGGTTTATACACTTAGCGAGTTAATGCGGCCATAGATGGCCATTTTCTCTTTGCTTTAGAACATCAATGTAATTGTACGCAAATACTATGAAATGATTTCATCGTCACATCGTGTATCTTAAGAAAGCGAATGTACTATGTAATTGTCATTACTCCTTTAGATGCTTGGCTGGTTTTGTCATTTGTCCCAAAAATTTGTTCTTTAGATGTTACGCTGATATGTTATCATGAGCGTGATATATTTCAATAAAAACTGCATAGAAGTGACGAGTGCAAAATATATCCGCGGCAACCAAGATGCAAACCGTTATGCCCAAGAAAGTTTCAGAGGAAATCAGCCTTTATCATTCCTACCGATTCACAGTATTTCCTAGAAGTATGATTAACCTGCAAAGTACATGTTCCACAACTCTATAAGCAAAATAGAATGCCAAATAAAACACACCTAATTAACGTGCACTCGGTTTCAGGGTCTCGACATTATTCCTGTACACATAAAGTTAAGACAACATAACTTCCTACTTCTACTTCTTTTTCCTTGATTCACTGGGAAGTGGAAAGGTGCTGAGTTACCCAGGACGAATCTAACAAAGCTAGGTACTCGGCTATCGCTTCAGCTTCTCTCGAGACATCGAGATCATAGTCGGATACAGCATCTACTCCGTCTATGTCATGGGCAAGTTGTTTTTCCATCTCCAAGTCACGGTTGTTCCATGAATGAGAAGTCGATGAGCCAGATGCTTCACTGCTATGGGGAGGTGGCTCATCTCCATGGGAAGTAGATTCAGGAGAAGAGCCAGAGGCTGGCACATCTCCATGAGAAACTGACGCGGGAGAAGATTCAGAGGCTGCTGCACTCTGTGAAAGTGGATCCTCTGTCTCGGCTCTTGCTGACAACGCATTATGACCTTCAAAGACGAAGTAAGAAGACACAAAAAAAAAACCATATCAGAACAAAGAAAATAAACTAAGCATATCATTAGATTATTTTCGGTTTTGATTTCTGTGGAAAATAAATAAATATTGGCAAACGAGAAGTCTGTAGTTGATAACCTCTTCAGAGGCAGGATGGGTAAATCCCTTTGTGCATGACATAGCTTGTGCAGAGCATATCTTTTTTGTATAAATTTGCATAACTAAAACAGCCCAAGCACAAGCTCAGATGAGAAAATGGTTTATTTCACGAATATTATTTCCTCGGACTTCAAAGGTGGTGGTATATGAATGTTCGGACCAATCAAAGTATCACTGAAGTGAGAAATATAAGTTCCCATTAACTTAAATACTTTATGAAGCACCAAGGACCAGTCCAATACCTCTTAATCGTTCTCGCCTCTTCCTTTTCCTTGTTTCTACATCAATCTGCATGCAGCACGAATTCAAGATGAAACACCGCAAATAAGGAAAGAAAAATATATTGTATCATGGGCACCAGCGTGCATGATCAAGAGACCATGTGTTTACCTGAATTATGGAATGAATGTCGAAGCTCGTCAAATCATCCAGGGCCTTTTGAAAGTCATTCTCATTCCTTCGCAGGGATTCTGCGGCAACCTCTCTCTCAAACCTGAAAACAACAGTCGTAAGTTTTTTCCCAACATAGCATGAATATGTATGTAAACCAGGATCCCTCAAAAGAAAGGTCGTGTAAATGAAAGGATAATCGACAATCTATAATGGATCCTTACCCCATGGAGGTCAATTCGTCAAGTCTTTCGATATCAACAGCTTTCCCTAATGAGGTGGTGCCATAGAGCTTCTGTTCCCTGCATATTATAAGAATGAAACAAGAGATTAATAAAGGTGACGGAGTGGGAAAAAAAATGGAGTCTATTACGATTGATGGTCTTACATGATTTCTTTTTGTCGTCGAAGGTCCTCTTCATATTTCTTAGCATTGCGTTTTCTTTCCCTTTCAAGAAAAGTAAGGGCGCTGTCAATGTCTTGGCTGTTCATCCACAGAGCTCTCTTTACTTCATAATCCAGGTAGCCCATGCTAACAAGCAGCGACAAGGCTTCATCTGAAACTTGAAGCTGAATACAGAAACCAGATATGCCACCATTACATATAGGGAATTCATTTTCAGAGAAGAGAGGACCACGACGCTACTCACGTCAGTGCCTGACTGACATATGAAATGAAAGAACATCGATACACATGAAACTTGAGAACCAGTTTGTTGCTTCCAAGTTACTTACCTTGGAAAGTCTTGATTGAGCAAACGTCAACAGTCGCCTCGACTTCTCTAACTGCCCACCATGGAAAGCAACAACACCTTCCAAGAGCTCAAGCCTCAAGTATCTGCAAAAAGGTTCACCAAATCGTTATAAGAAAAATGCATCGATCACCGGAACTTCAGGACCTCGTACAATTTAAAAAATGTAATGGCCATTTAAACCTATATCCAAATGGCTTGGCAGGACTTATACCCAAACAGTTGAGGCCGAAATTATTTATATGACCTTTAAGGGCTTTCAGAGCCCTGTTTTAGAACATTGGCCTCTGCTATTTGATTAAAGCTACTGACTCTCAAACAGAAGAAGAGAATGTGCGAACTCACAGTGCAACTTCCGGAGAACTACCCTCCTGAAGCATTCTAACACGAGAAGTGTCCTTTCCATGGGCTCGTTCGATTCCTTCTCTGGCTTTTTTGAGGCGCTCTCCAGCTTCTGACAGCAAACTGATGTCTCGGAGCATGAAATAGCACCATACCATGTCTATTTGAAGAATAGGTACATTGTCGATTCGCTGAAAGACAGATAGAAGAATCACATGATACCAGAAAAAACAAGCATCCTTGGACTACAAGATGAAACACTGACAAGTGACAACATGGATAGCAGTCACTGTGACAAACCTGAACAAACGAATGCTAAAGGTTAAATGTACTTGAAATATGTAAAAGTCTCATGAGCAAAGGTCGGAGTCACTCACAGCAATGAGCTTAGGATCGCATAGAGAAAAAGCTTCCTGCAAAAAGAATGAGGGAAAAAGGGTTCAGATCAGGAAAGAATCAGAATGGAAAACTTGAGTTAAATGCAAGCCAATCTCAGCTGAGCATTTGGATCAAATATTCCATCCTCATATTCATCTTAGTTTGATGAACGTTATTAGAAGACGCATTGTTCCACCCATGAATCAATTACATTCCAGAATTCTTTTGCCTTTCTTAGTAGCTGAACTAACTAGATTCAGAGAAATAATATTCATCTCATATTTCTCCTAAGAGACAATCCCTCATGTTACTTCCGTTCTCCTTTCCGCTAAAAGAATCTTTTTACTTAACAACAGAAAGGATGCTTGACAAACAGCCAAAATCATTCCACAATTTACCAATATCCCTTTTTTTTTGGTGGTTGGAAAGTACCAATATCCCTTTCTTAATCTTCCCTTAGATGCTTTTGCATCAATCTTTGGTTTGAGATTATCTTTAGCTATCAAAGCTTAACAAAAGTATCATTAATCCGATTGTATCCATGAACAAGCTGCCTATTGAGAGAGTAGAATGCACGCACAGTAATTTCACTCGAGTTAACTACTACAATGGCTTAAACATAAATGAGAACCACATGTCATAATTTGGAATATCGCCATTACTAACCTCTCCCATCTTAAGTACGTCTAAAGCATCTTTATATTCTTGGTCCTCGATCAGCTTCTTTGCTTCACTATGAAGCATCAGCCCCATCATGATAGCCCTGTAAGATGAAAAAACATTAGGCATAGAGACTCCAAAGTCTGAGCCTCATCTGTTGAGTGCAATAAATCAATGATCAAACCTTTGATCAGTCTCAGAACCCATGTTCACTTTTTTTCCATTCTGATCTTCTAGTTCTATGTTGTAGTCCTCCAGTGGCACTGACCCATCTGAGTGTCGCTCGACAAGTGCAGCTGCAGCGGCCCTGATAAATTACAATGTCAACAAAAATGGATAATAAATTATGATAACTAATACGGAGTACATTCGAGTAGACATGCATAAAGTCTGTTAGAATGACATGTCTACTCGAATGACGAAAAGATGCATCTACTCACAAGAAATCAACAGAAGCCAAAAACATAGCGGCATACTACTCTCAACCTATGATTTTACTATTCTAGCTAAACGCAAAGTTACAACTTTCAAGTAGAATCTTGATTCTGACTACTTTCAACCTATGATTATCGATCAACCCAAAAATCACCAATGATCACCTTATTTAGCTCCAATCAATCAGCATATTGGTATTTTCACCAACTATATGGCTTATCAATCGTATGGTTGCTGGTTCAGAAACGATTGATCAACCGATTTAGAATGTATCACGTCTAGGTTCATTACTGCTTCCAATTCATATTTCCCTTCATCAACTTTGTCATTCTGGGGAGCATTCGTCCACAAAATTTCCAACAAAAAGTACAAACTTTGATCATAACCTATACAAGCTAGTCAAAATCCCTATTCTATGGTCTTGCCATCAAACAGATTTTATAGTTTACTGTGATCCAATTTCATCAAATTCAATATGGTTCTAATATATTAGTGAAACATAAATTTTCAAATAAAATCCCAATTCTGACTGTCTCAGCCTAGGATCATTGATCAACCCCAAAATCATCCCACACAAGCTAGTCGTCTGAATTGTGATTCCATGTTTCAATCAAAATATTGGATTCAATTAGGTACTACCATCAGAGTCAATACTTCTTCACAATTCAAGCTAAACATACTGATGTTTACACTAAAATCTCGACTCTGTCTAGTTTGAGCCTCATCATTGTCCATTGATCAACCTAAAACCCCAAAACCCCCAATGAACACAAAAGCATAAACTTTATATTAGAATCCCAATTCCGACTACTTTCATCCAATGATCATAGATCAAACCATAAACCCCAAAACCCCAATGAACATAAAAACATAAACTTCATATTAGAATCTCGATTCTGACTACTCTCAACCCATGATCATTGATCAACCCAAAAACCCCATAGTGAACATCAAAACATAAACTTTATATAAGAAACTTGACTACTTTCACGCCATGACGATCAATCAACCCGAAAACCCGAAAGCACAAAGTCTCCACACATAATCTGCTAACCCCTTACTTGAGTCTGGCAATTCTCTTCCCCCTCTCCTCCTCTTCCCTCCTCACCATCTCCACCCTCCTCCCTTCCTCCTCCACCTTCTTCCCTTCCACCTTACTCACCTTACTCGCCAACACCTTCGCATTATTCTTCACACCCAGTTCACTCAAACTCTTATCATTTTCGTCCCTCAGGATTCTGCCAGCGAATATGAGGTTGATGGAGTCGGGTTCGAGGTTGGATCGGATTCCAATCTCGGATCTCAACATGGGCACTGTTGTTGTGGTGAAATCTAGGTTTAGGGTTCCTGCCCATGTCCCTGCGATTCTCAATTGAGACGACATTGACGTGGGATTTTGAAACAGGGGAGATGATGGTGATCAAGGGAAGGTTTGATTTTATTAGGAAGTTTTGTTTTTGGGGCCCTTGTCTGAAGCAGGATTGGATTATGAATAATAATGTGAAGATATGATGTTGGATTTTGTGTTAAAAGATATTCCATTCCTTTCATAATTTAATTTTTGTTATTATTTTATATATATTTGATTTATTTTATTTTATTTTATTTTTAAATGATATAAAATAAAATTATCAAGATTATATTAATTATCATTAATATTTTATGAAAATTTTGTAAAAAATGATCGTTCCGCGAGACGGATCAAAATTCACTTCGATACGTATGTACAGTCAATTTGTTTGTTGTAATTTCATGAAACGGAAAGATTTTAATGAACAAACGGATTTGTGGTTAGTCATAAATTTTATTTGTGACTAGATCCTTAAATGTGGAGATCAAGGTTGAGATTGAAGATTGATTTTTTTTTTAATTAATATAAAAAATAAAATTTTAAATTTTAATGGTGATTTCTAAATCTAACGATGTAATAAGAAATAAAGTTATTTGTGCTTAACCATAAATCCATCAAGTTCAAGATATAATAGGAAGTCTAGATACTTGGGATTAGATAGATTGAGTGTTGATTTTCTTTCGGTTTTAGAAAACTTGCAATACAGATTATGTTTTCAGGATTGATTATGTTACATAAGTTAGGGTAGCTTCTTTGTGTCAAGTACTCTTAAAGACCCATTAGTCAAAATATTTGTTAACAATAAGTAATATGAGGATTAAATGTTTTTCACAAATTTTGACTCATCTCGTACGACAATCAAATATAATATTTTCGTAAATTTATTATGAAATATCAATAAAAATTATATTTTACATATTTGAATCAAGTACATGTTTTGCAACGACCAAACATTATTAAATTGACAACGTTAATTTCTGTCAACGATAAAGTTATTCATATTACGAATCGCATACAGGACGATCAAACATCGTGTTACGTAAAATTATCGCGAAATCCTCATGGTGTAACTTAGGTTTGTGACGTATTTTTTTTTATGCCATTGAGATGAATAACGAAACTGCTCAAATTACGTGTAAAGTCATATTTGAAAATTACAAAACAACCTTATTTGAAAATTTAATTCTTCAAAAATATCAAAACAGTCATTTTTTTTATTTTATATCGTATCGATTCATCTCACTATTATTCTTTCTTCCATTTTTTTTCTCTCTCTCCTTTCTCCCAGGCAACTTCAAGGATAATTAAGTTTATCTATGAAAATCAATATACACATAAATTCTCATGAAAAGTCAAAGGTCGCACTTAGTGTGGAACGAATAAAGTATATGATCTATTACTGTATATATCCACAAAACCTTTTGATGGGATATGTGGAACACTATCAATATCTTCAAATTTTAAATCAAAGCAATATCTCAAAAAAAAAAAAATCCTATTATAATGAAAAAAAAAATCTTCTATTATCCATCGGAATTTTGAAGAAGAAAAAAAATCCTATCATCCATAAAAAATTTTAACTTTAGTACATCTGTTACAAAAAAATAATCTTAATTATATTTAAAAAAAACGTTGAAAACAAAATTAAAAAAAAATCTCATATTCTTTTACTAGATATATCATAATTTCGTTTAATGTATATCATGCGAAATCACAAACAGAAAAACCACAATCATAATAAATCATAATAAATTCTCATAATTTAACATTTAGATATATAAAAAAGGGCTCGGCGAATATATGTCATGACACACATAAATAAGGTTGTTAAAGCAGAAGTTGAACCGATTATCGAGCCGCTATCAAAACCGACTGAACTGATTATTAAATGGTTTGGTTTTAGTTTATAAAATAAAATCGCGGTTTAAAATCGAACCGAACCGAACCGAGAAACCTTACATAAGATTGTTAAGCTTAACCGAACCGAGAAACCGATTAACCGAACCATTTAAAATTAATTATCGTAATTGTCTTATATAAGATTATTAATCTTAAATATCAAACACATTACATTATTTTAAATCTAAGAT
This sequence comes from Drosera spatulata, assembly GCA_035668315.1. Taxonomy (NCBI): domain Eukaryota; kingdom Viridiplantae; phylum Streptophyta; class Magnoliopsida; order Caryophyllales; family Droseraceae; genus Drosera; species Drosera spatulata. The sequence continues at coordinate 23,609 of JAOVYX010013230.1, forward strand.
AATCTAATATCCTTAGTATTGTAGATATTATCTTTTTTTTTTCTTTTTTTTTTGTTAGAGACAAAAATAAAAACCTTCAGTCATATTTACTATTTTAATGGTCAAATATTTTTTATTTGGTTAGTAAGAAAATCATCTATTCATATATTTTTAGTATAAAGTCGTTCTTTTTTATTTAACTTGATATATCTATTTTTTTATTTTTTTTTTGCAAACATGTGTAATAAAAATTTATAAAGTTATTTTAATAACAACATAAATATATAATAAAAATATCAAAATATTTTAGACAAAATTATAAAAAAGCGCTAAGAATTGTAAAAAAAACCTTTTAAAAAGCTAAAAAAACGAAATGATTAATAAACGGTTTTGTTTTTGGTTTTTAAACCGATTAATTAATCGGTTCAGGTTTGATTTTGAGTTGTAAAAATCGAACGGACCCGATTAAAACCCGTACACATAAGTTAAGGTGTATCTAGTTAAAATCAATGGTTAAGATTAAAACAGGATAAAAAGATGCATTTTTGGATGAGAGCCTAATAATTAATATGCCCACTACCATCAAGTCGGTCCATATCCATAAACATATATACAATCACCTTTTAATCTTGGCCGTGTATCTAGTTAAAATCAATTGTCAAGTTTAAAACATGATAAGGATATACATCTTTGAATGAGAGTCCAATAATTAATCGATTCATCATCATCAAATCGATTCATATCCTGAAACACATCCATAATCATTGATTATTAATTTTAACTAAACATAATATTATAACATATATCCCTTTTTTCCATACAAAAATCATCATAAATAACCTGCTCAATTAGTTATAGTAAACTAGTTATACAAAACACATATGACAAACCATTATCTGGTGTGATACAAGTCACAGGTAGCAAGTCACAAAGATATATGCCTGCCAGAAAACTCAAAACCCAACGCCGCCGGCCCTCTTTCTCCGTCCCCGTCGCCGGAACTCGACTCCGGCGCCGAAGTATGACCTGCGAAAATTGACGCCGTCGATTTCTTTGAGATTCGATGAACAGCTTCTGGATGAATGCAGACGCATTCATTCCCTCCGCTAAACCCTAACCAGGCATGCCTATTGCCTCTGATTTCAGTCTTGTATTCAGTTAGGGTTTGTCTTTCTAAGGTCATGGCCATTATTATTGTTGAATCCCTTTGTGATTCGGTCGCGTGGAATTTCTAGCAAATTCGTGTATTTGAGTCATGAGCAACATGAAAATATTCATTTGTAAGGTGCGAGAAGTTCCTAGTTTGAGGTAGATGCGTGAAACTCAACATTCCGTCAAGTGAAGAATGAGATGCACGTAATCTTATATAGTATTTATTATGATATGATAATAAATAGATTACACCCTAACATTCTCGCGGATTGTCGAATCCCTGACACTTGGATAGAGAAACATGGCCGTTCATTACCGAGTCAAATCCTTTTTGGCAGTTAAGAGATATATGTGCAACGCAACAAGAACATTTTACTTCAAATTAAGTTTGTCCTTATAATTGAGAATGTTGCAGTAATAAGTTGTTGACAGGACGTCAACCTATTGGCATCAGTGAGCGAAGGCCACAATGAGTGCAACATGGCCTTGTTACAAATTTATAGCGACGTCAGTTAAACTGACCAATGGCTTCAAAAAATAATTAGACGAAGGGGTAAGATGTCATGATTTCTATGAAAAAATATGTCTGTATAGTGATATGACGAATCCAAATAGTAGAAGCATGATATTCGACTGCAGATGGAGATGCAGTAAAAACTGTCTATTTGCTAAATAAGGAACCATTGGAATTACTTTGGAAAGTAATGCTGAGCAATGCTGGTGATTATGATGCATACACATCGGCGTCGAGGTTATTGCAGCTATAGTTATGGGTTTGACAAGAACTAGTATCTGCACAAGCTTAATGGAACATAGAACTTATGTTCGGCTGTCATGCATGAGTTTCTTGCGGAGCTTTGCATTATATCCCAACTTCGGGATACTGTCCGGGACGAAGTGGAACCACGTTTTCCTCCAATGAGGATTCATGAGAAAAACGGTAATAACCATTGTGAACATGGTCACGAAGGAGACTCTGAAACTGATGTAGAAGATGCTCATGTCTATCCAACCACCATCTGCTTCCTCCTCCCCTTTCTCTGAAGTCGCTGTTTCTGACTGTGTGGGTGGTGCTGTTGGTGTGCAACTGATGGATACTGGAGGCCCGCAAAGGAAAGGATTGCCCTCGTAGCTGCTTTTGTCGAATGTTGCAAACTGTCCTCTTGAATCTGGTATTGGACCTGAGAGGTTGTTGTGTGCCACACTGAACACCTCTAGATTTGCCATCTCCATCAGCTGTGGCGAAAGTTGCCCGTTCAAGTGGTTGTAAGAAAGATCTAAGCTCTCTATCTTCCCCAGTTTTGAGAGCGTATCTGGAATGGAACCACTCAGATTGTTGTGGGACAGGTTCAGTGGGACAGGTTCAGATTGTTGTGGAGCCACTCAATCCTCCGAACTCAGGTGGAATTTCACCGGTCAATTTGTTGCTAGAGAGATCCATTCCTGATACATACTCGAGGATCAATCCCTGGTAAGAGTCTGTCCTCCATTTTGCTGTGAACTTCACCGTTTCATCGACAAGTTGATCCAGGTCACTTGTCCGATATAGATAGACTTGCTTGTCTAGTGCTTTATCAAGGAAAATCTTCTTGTTCCAACTGGCAAAGCGGTACCCGTTTCCTACGTATGTTTTTTCGAAAATGTCAAGTGCAGTTGATGGTGATGCAAGACCAAATTGTGTGAGGCAGGACGGTATTGAACCGTGAAAACTGTTGTGTGAAAGATCCAACATGGATAAATCGCTCAATTCACATAGTGTTGTGGGTATGGTGCCATTGAACTGGTTGGATCCCAAGAGAAGAACCTTTGTGGACAAACCAATTAGGGTGCCGTTGGGTCCCGGTGCAAAATCACGTGTAGAGAAACGGATGGCGCCTGTTAGTAAGTTGCCACTTAAATCTATTGTGATGTGAAGATGATGAATGAAATTGTCTGGGATTTGACCGCTGAACTTGTTGTCACTCAGATGGATATGGTATGCGTTCTCGGGCAAGCAAGATGGCAGGGATCCATTGAGGTTGTTCTCTGACAGATCTAATATTTTTAATTCATCCAAAGCGCAGAACTCAGTCGGCATTGGACCTACCAAGTGATTACCAGACAAATCAAGTTGCAGCAACATGGCCATATCGCTAATCCATTCCGGAAGCAGACCAGAGAAATGGTTATAACTCAAGTCCAGCACCTTCAAAAACACATTATATATGCTGTGCGGAATACTTCCGAAGAAACTGTTACCTCCTAACTTTAAGGAGGTAAGGTTGCCAAATGATGGTATTCTCCCTTCCAGATGGTTGTTGGATAACAAGAGGGCTTCCAAATATGGGCAACCTACAGACAAGCTTTCAGGAATTTCCCCCGATAATTTGTTGTTCGACAAGTCCAATTGTTGCAGAAACCTCATGAGAGATATGCTAGCCGGGATGTTTCCTTCAAGTCTATTGCTTTCAAGGTTTAATATCCGCAAGCTTGAGAACATTATGCCTATATCTGCAGGAATTTCCCCCTCGATGCTGTTTAGAGAGACATCCAAAGCTAGGAGTTTTGGACTAGACTGGATGGGTAGCTGCAAAGGCCCTCTGAACAAGTTCTCTTTAAGGTTAAGCACCTGAAGATTTGTGTTATTCTCTAGCAGCCAACCAGGGAAATTCATCTCGAACTTGTTGTGAGAGAGATCGACTGAAATCAGTTCTCGCTGGTTGTAGAGGATGTTGAGCGTTGCCAAACTGATGTTGCAATTCGATAGAGTGAAATAGTTCAGCTGAAACTGACGCTCAGAAGATAGAATTCCTGGAGTTGCTATGATGGTATTGCCATCAAGGAATAAGGCCTTGAGGTACGAATGATTTGCAAAATATCTGAATGAGAGGTCAACTTCAAAATGGTTGTATGAAATGATCAGGTGTTCTAGCTTCAGGAGATTAGTTAATGGAGATGTAGGCACATTTCCTGTCAGTTGATTGTGCGAGAGATCCAAGATGCGGAGGCTTGTCAGATTTCCCAAGCACCGCGGTAGTTCTCCCTCCAAGTTGTTATAACTAAGATCTAGCACTTCAAGGTTCTTCAACTTGCACAAACCTGTTATCAGAGTTTTTTTACCTCATCACAGAAATCTATGTGGAAGCATCCCTGTTTGCAAGGTCAAAGATTGAATGACTTACCTTGAAGAGACGATGTATTCCACAGCCAACAATTAGAGAGTGATAAAGTCCTCAGTGATGTCATTGCACTCAGAGCTTGAATAACGTTGTCATCCACATGATGAGCATGATTTAGCGTTATCTTCTCGACCCATTGTATGTGATGAATCTCTACACAAAATTCGTTTTTGGCTCAGGTGGTTGCATACTGTACATCCCATTTCACCATCCTGTTCATATACTTGATATAATTCTTTCAATCCACAGCCTTCTTACCTTGCGAGAATGTATTAGTAAGCTTACTGCCATCCAAACGTAGAATCTTCAGTTTGGGAAACGCCCTCAAGGACTGCATAGTACTCCGACCAAGAAATGCATATTTTAAACCAAGGATCGTCAAGTTACTAATTGTATATCCTGGGTACCAAAGAAAACTTAATACAGCAGACGAAGTTCCTCCATGACAAATCTGAAAGCAAATAAAGTTCTTGAAGGGCTTTACCCATGATATCACCCACCATTATCTGCTCCCAAGCTATCTGATACATCCAGCGTGTGTAAATCTAATTCCTCCAGATTTTTCAAGGCAGCTATATCTGCAATATGATCAAGAGGTTAGAGATTTGACTTTGTCCGATCCACAACTTATATTTATATTTATTTTACTTGAAAGTGGAAAGTCTTTTTCATCTATATTAGTTGTAGATACTGTCAAGTGTTTTGGTTTGGATCCTTCCAATGCTTCCGAATGCAAGAGCAGTCTTCGAAGATTTACCTCGGACATTGATTGGTGTGTTGGGTTTTATGTCAATGTTGAGATAATTCAATGATGGCAACCAACTCAGATATGATATGAAGCTGATGTTGGAGCACATATCGACCACACTCAAAGCAGTTAGATTTTTAAGACAAGTTGGCGAGCTGCTGGAGCCTGCTCATGATATACAGAAGAGAGCAAAGTTCAAATCAGCATCATCTACATGTGTCCGAGAAGGCTAGTTGAAGGCTTAGATGCTACCTTTGCTGCAATTCGGTGCAGAATCATTGTAACAATTATCATCAATGTTCAGCTCCTCCAGGTTCACCAATGGCTCAAAGTCTGCATGGGCATGACGGAACATAATTTGGTGTAAGACGCTTGTTAAAGTGAACTGTCTTGTTTGTAGCGAGTTTATATTTCAGTAAATTGCATTTTACTTATATCTTGTATAATATGCAGGTTGCACAAACCTAAATCTCGACCGAGCACGAGGTAATTTGATTTACCTATCTTGTCATTCAGCTTCTTCTTTCTATGCGATAACTTCTTGTTTTTTATTCAGTAAGCAGAAATCATTTCATTGATGAACTTACCAGAGAAGGTTATCTCCAACCCATTATATTCAAGATGTAGTTGCTTCAGTGATCTTAGTGTCATCACAGACGACAAGTTTTGCATACTTGGAAGTTGATTGACGCTCAAGTCAAGGAACCTGAGATTCTTCAATCTCGATGAGAGATTTTCACAACCTAGTCATCAAGACAGTAGAGATGTCATGGGCATATGACTATGATGGATGAGTTGTATTTTGATTAGATTCTTCGGGCAAAGGGGAAACCTTTGTCCTCGATCCAACCAGACAAACCAATATTTCCGAGGTGAAGCTGCCGAAGTTCTTGAAAAGGGAGAAGTACGGATGCATTAAGGTTCCATGGCCCTAGCTCCATGCCATAGAGCACACTATTGAGAAACAGGGAAATCACACGACCGTTGGATCCACAGGTGACCCATACCCACTCGCAGCAGTCGCCTAGCCTGTGTTCATCCCATGCAGATAGGTAGTCATTGTTGAAGGTCCAACACCAATCCAAAAAAGACTCAAACCCAAGACCAATCCTTAAGCCCAATATATATGACCCAAAGAAGGTGAACAATTTTAGAGAAATGTAGAATTCTCCACTCTTCTCCATCCCTTTCCTTATCTAGATTCTTCTCCCAAAATATCTTCTACATTCTTCCTATATTTTACACACTTTCATCTTTCACTATAAAAAGGGTCCAAGACCTTCTCAACTCATCATTCAATCAAGCAAACAATTCCTACCACAATCACAAGAGTCTTCAAGAATGTGTTGTGTCCAATTTGTGTAGTGTGTCATTGAGTTGTTAGGTGTTGAGGAGTGAGTTGCGTAGTGAAGCATTAAGTGTGCAAAGTCGTGTTGTAATACTTTGTGTGTTACATCAATAAAAATTCATTGTTCATACTCATATCCTCCACATATCTCTACAAGTGGTATCAGAGGCGAGGTTGTTAACTTGGTGCAAGATCGTCGATCCGATTAGTTCGAGATCAAGGAGTCATGACGGATCTATCGAACACAACCGGAGACGTGGAGAAGTTCAATGGCAACAACTATAGTTATTGGAGTACATGCATTGAGTCCTATTTGAAAGGGTAAGATCTCTGGGAGATTGTTAGTGGTAATAAGACCACACCACCCTCCACAGAGAATGCCGATGCATATAAGAAGTGAAAGATCAAAATTGGAAAGGCTATGTATGTGCTCAAGACAACCATTGAGGAGGAGTTAATTGAGCACATATAACATGCGTTGCCATGGAGCAATGGGCCCAGAACCCTACTGCGCACACTGCTCTCGATGATATTCTTCCGTGTGTGGACAATGGAACCGCACAAGAAATCCTTTCGAGGTCCAAAGATGTCACCCAACAAATAGTTGGACTGATTGATTACGTGATCACCAATGTTACCAATGCCGATTCGCCTTCATACTATAATTAATCTGGTCCGTCATTGCCGGTTCTGTGTAACCCATATAATACAGATCTCTCCAATAGCACTTGTGCAACCGGTGAAGTAGAGTTCCAGAATGCAACAGAGGTAACATGAAAAATGAAAATGTGCATCAGCTCAGTTCTTAGATAAGCTCACATGGTTCATATTCTAAGTAGACCTGTGATTGTGTCTGTCTGAATTTGAATCCTGACTATTTGTTCAAGCCGGTAGGGATACCATGTAATTGACGAGCCCTCTGTATTTTGGCTCGGCGACATGTTATGGTAATGGTCACTTGGATGTTGATGTTTGAATTGCCTTGTTTCATACAGGTCTGGAAGAACTGTGTCTGCCAGGTATCTACGGCAGACACGTGTATAACAACCGGAAGACTGACCCCTGAAATCTACGACCAAATGAGCTCAGGCGTCAATGCCAGTTACGGTTTGTACAACTATACTCCATTCATGGTCGAGCTCGTGGACTGCGCTTTTGTCAGGAGCACTTTCAGCGACATCAGCACAAAGTACTGTCATGGGCTGCGCAAGAACACTGAATGGATCTACATCGGCCTTGTCGTGTTGTCCGCTGCTGTCATGTTTTCGCTTATATTTTGGGTCATATATGCTAGGGAACGAAGACACCGCGTCTATACCAAACAAGCTATCCTTATGAATAGTATCGGCCAGTGATAGGAATCGAAGGATTAACCATGTTGTAGGATAGTGAGTAGCAAGCGATGTCACCAGGTTATATGCCATAGAGTATGTGTATAGTATGAGAGAATGTATTTTAGGGAGTATTTTGTTACATCTTTATAGTGTTACAACGTCACAATTATAGTAGTATTATTAGGTCTAAATTCAAGTAATCGTTCATATAAAGGTGTCTGAACCTTGCTTTTGCTTACCTCTCGATAGTGCATTTTTTTTTTACTTTTTTTTTTTCTAACTTTCAATCCCTATGAAAAACTGTAAAAAGTCTGAAGAACAGGTGAGAATCATACAACTTCAATCCTTTCGATTTTTTTTTATTGAAATGAAAATTAACGTGTACTTATCAACTAAAAAATTTCTCCAAATTTTACATAACTTACAAATTGCAGAGATAAACATATGAATCGAAATTATAATATATAAACTGATGAAATTTTTATTCTTGTATTGATATAAATAACATGTATTATATTACAAAATCAGCACAAGTTTCATGGTCAGAATACAAGCGCCATATATTAACATAATGAGTTCTACATAAATAAACGATGCTCCACACTTTACATAAATTGTATACATAAAGCTTTGCATATGATACGAGTTAAAACAAATTCAATCTATCGGTTGTTATTTAGACACTAAGATGAAATCAGAATTGAATTATGTTATTGGTGTATCAATCTCATCCCTCAAGTCTCGGGTATTCCTTGCAATAATATTCTTTGGATCATTTGTTTGAATACACATACCATTAGTTTCCAATTTCAATCCCTAATACAAATTGTGAAAGTGTGGAGGCTGTTGACGGTGGTGAAGATACCTCGAAATCAACTCACCGCGTTGACCCGTTCCCCGCGTTTGCTTCTCCGTGTGTTGTTCGTATGCCTTGCCGCGTGAAGTTGTGCTATAAGAAGAAGAGGCTTGGTGGAGATGGAATGGTAGAGAAGTGAGATCCGGGAGAGGAAAGGGAGAAAGGAGTGCAGGAGAGGAGATTGGCTTGGTGGTTTTGAGTGGGAA
>JAOVYX010013241.1:0-32388 GCA_035668315.1 Drosera spatulata
GATACAATGGTTTGATGACGATGATGATGTTGTTGATGATTGTTGATGTTGATGATGATCTTGATGATGATGGGGCTACTGGTGGCTGCAGGAGAAGGAGCAGGCTACAGGGGCATGGTGATGGTGGTCGGCAAGGAGGAGATGATGGTGGAGGAGTGTGGTGAAGTGGAGAAGGTAGGCGGGAGAGGGTTTGGGTGGAAGAAAAAGGAAGAAAGAAAAGGGTGTGTGCGTGTGTGTGTGTGATCCCACGTTTCGTTCCACAAAACGTCTTGTTCAGTCCATTATTCACCCAATTTTCGTAATATTAATCCATGAAAAATCTATTTTCATCGATAGATTAATCCCGTGTATGAAAATATGACCTCCCGAGTCAAAATTCGTTGTTTTTAGGATTAAATCAATGGTCCTTGCGCGTAACGTTTATAACGTTATAACATAACGTTATTTGTTCGTAAAGTTTATTGACGCGTTCAACTAATCATCCCAAAATATTTCATCGTCATATTTGATTTAATTAATCAAATATTTTTTTAGATTTAAATATATAACCTTTTGGTACGATTTATTTTAAAAGTCGCAACGTTATATATTCGTCTCAAAACTCCTAAATTTCTCGGGTATTACATACATCCACCGGTAATGTACAGGTCCAGCTATCTTCGCCTCGGACGACAAATGGATTGGGAGATGTTCCATGAAGTTGAAAAAACTAGGAGGAAAAATACTCTCTAATTTGCAAATTATCTCTGGAATGAACCTCTCCAACCGGTCCATCTCACTGCGAGTAATACAATTTGCACACAAGTCCCTGAAAAATTGGCCCATCTCCGTCAACGTTTTCCAAACATTGGGCGGCAGAAGCACTCTAAAGGAAACAGGGATCAATCGCTGCATGAACACATAACAGTCATGGCTTTTCATCCCTCTTAACTGTCACTCAGGCTCTCGAACACAACGACGTAGGTTGGAAGCATAACCATCTGGAAACTGCAGACCCTTCACACACTCACATAATAGCTTCTTCTGTTTCTTCTCCAGAACGAAAGGAGCACGAGGCATCAATAAATGTGGCTTATCAGAATTTTCAAGGCTTCTGACAACGTGAAATTGAGGCCTCTTGCAGTACAGTTCCAAATCTTTCCTTGAGCTGATATTGTCTTTGGTCTTCCCGATAACATCCATCACTGTATTGAACACGTTGTCGAACACGTTCCTCTCTATATGCATCACATCAAGATTATGACGGATGAGAAGTTTGCTCCAGTACGGCAGCTCCCAAAAAATACTCCTTTTACTCCAATTGTGTCTGCTATGGAAACCAATTGCTCCAGCTGAAGGGCGCACGTCCTTCAACAACTTACAGATTCCATCAACCGCTCTATGGGGTAGGTTGTATTCACATTTCAGAGTCAAAAACCGAGAAGCAATGGCCAACGAAGACAAGCTGCAATCATTGTAAATAGGAGACTGCGAGGCATTCAACATGTCAAAATAATGCTTGGATTCATAAGGGGGACCCTCGTTATATGCATGTTCGTTTGCAGCCTTGGTCTCTTCATAATATTCCGGTGGAAAGGCATCAACTAGCATATCCTCGATATTGTTCATGGGCTGAGAGACATTGGAACGACCAGGAAAATCTGCTTGAGGTATCGCACCACTTTGTTCGCCGTGATACACCCAAACATAATAATTCTTCCCGAATCCCCTAATAATTAGGTGATACTTAAAATCATCCACCGTTTGAAATCTCCCGTTCTTACATTTTGCACAAGGACATCTTAAACGTCCCGGGAAATGACCCTCGTCGTGTTGAAGAGCATTCTGTACAAACTCTTCGATCCCTTCAATAAATCGGGGATTCAAGTGTCGTCCATCCAATCGTTCATACATCCAAGATCGATACAACTCCATATCGATCTAATTTCTGTATTAAATCCAATATGAAGCATTAATTGATGAATAATATTTGCTGCATTTTGTAAAATATAACTTATAGCCAAGATATAACTTCTAAATTGATTCATACATAATTAGATTGGTTGATTGCTGCATTTGTCATTTAGAATGGTTTGATTATGATGTAGTGGTATTCTAAATCACGTTCGTGAGAATATTGATTATCAAATAAGAATGTATAATCAATCTCACTATCTACTTTAACATACCAAACAAGAATGAATATGTGGAAAGAGATAATCGAATCAAACAAGAGAGCATGCCAAGCATGAATTCACAGCCAAAGACATTTGAATATTCATTCATATATTAAATGGTTATAATCATATAATGACCAAATAAGAATGAATAAAACAAGATTAGTTGCTACTACTTATGATTGAAAACGAATAATCAATATCTATCAATCTATAACTACATATTGAAAAAGAACAATCAATAGCTACATTGTCCTCATCAAGGATAATAATCAAACTAATAATGGAAATAATGGAAATCATCAAACTTGGGACGACGGGTTATTTTCATGATCATTATAGTTACTGAATTTATGCTTTTCATCAAACATCAAACTACGTAATGAATAATACAGTGTTCGCGTTTTATCACTTTCAAACATCAAACATCACCAGCATTGTCCTCATCATACAGTGCTTTACATTATGGTTATGCCTTTCATCAAACATCAAACTAATCAATCAAACCCTACATTGTACTCGTATGCATCACAAGCATTGTCCTCATCAAAATAGAAACGAACTGAAAGGAAATCATCACCAGCGTTGATGCAACGTTGGTGTTGGCGGGCTTCTCGGCATCGGTGTTCGCGTTGGTGGCGACGAGGGCCGCTGGGGAAGTTGGCAACGTTGCCGTTGGTGGTAGATCGACGGTTGGGACAGCGGCCCAATGCGGCGAGGTTGACCGGCCGAGGATGGCGTTGGCGTTGGTGTTCGCGTTGCTGCTCGACGTCGGTGTTCGCGTCGCTGCCCGACGTTGGCGTTGGCGTTGGTGGCGTTGGTGTTCGCATCGGGAAAATAGCAGTGTTCGCGTCGGGGAGAGAGAGGACGGCTGCGCGTGGTGGCGACGTTGGTGGTGGTGTTGGCGGGACGGCTGCGCGTTGACGGCGAGGTCGGCCGGCGGAGGATGGCAGGAGACTGTGGCGACGATGGGGAGAGAGAGGAGGAGAGGAAGAAGAAAAAGGAAATGGAGGAAGGGGAAGCAGGCGGCGGTTGGTGAAGTTATACACTGAACATTACGATGGAATCCGTCGCAAACCTCAGTAAAAAAATTTAACCTAATTCTGCGACGGATCCCGTCGCAAAATTTCTTACTCAGCGACGGATCCGTCGCAAAAAACATTTATATATTTTTATAAAAATTATATATATAGAAGTAAAATTATATATATTTTTAATACTATGCGACGGATTCCGTAGCAAAATATAAACTTTACGACGGAATCCGTCGCAAAACACTAACTTTACGACGGAATCCGTCGCAAAAATATAATTATTAAAAATCATCCAAACCCTAAACCTAAAGCTAAACCCTAATCCTTAACCCTATACCCGAGCTTCAAAACCTTACATTCATCATCCAAATGTCACTATTTAAAAGATAACAAATAATCCAAAGATTAATTACGCTACCACTTATGTCTTATATATCTTTGATATATTTACAATTTAGGTACGATAAATTAATGAAAAGTTTTCACTTGAAATGAATTGAAACGCGTACAAAAATTTTAACTTGTAATTATCTTAATTTTGGGAAATGATTTCAAACTTTAACATGTAATATGATTATTTTATATGTAAAAATCATTAATTGAATTGTTCTTAATAATCTGCGACGGATTCCGTCGTAAAACTTGATACGAAATCCGTCGCATTCATGTAATTACTAGAAATAATTCAGACTCTAAACCCTAAACCTAAACCCTTACCCTTAACCGTATGGACGAACTTTAAAACCTTACATTCATCATCCAAATATCACAAAAGAATAAACAGATATAAATTATCTATATCATTTTTTAAAAGATAACAAATAATCGAAACATTAGTTATGCAACCATTTATGTCTTATATATATTTGATACATTTACAATTTAGATACGATAAATTAATTCATAATATATAACATATTGACATCAAACATAGAATTTTAACGAAATTCAACTTTTATTACACATTTCGACGTATTATGCCGAGCAACCTTAAACATAATATCGTGCAATAAATTTTTTGTAAGAGTATCTGCGACGGAGCCGTCGCATAAAATTGTGTATCTACGACAAAACCGTCGCAGATCTTCGCAACACTTAGGAAAAATTTGAGGAAAAAAGTTGCATAAATCGTGATTTCATGACGGAATCCGTCGCAGATGATCATAATTATTTCACATATTTTATCTCTATTTATAATTATGACAAATATTTATAATTTTTTGACGGATTCCGTCTTAAAATATCATAATTATTTATCACTTAGGAAAAATTTGTGGGAAAAAGTTTGTACAAACCGTGATTTAGCGACGGATTCCGTCGCAGATGATCATAATTATTTCACATATTTTATCTCTATTTATAATTATGACAAATATTTATAATTTTACGACGGATTCCATCGTAGAATATCATAATTGTTTCATCTCTACTTTTTTTTCAACGGAATCCGTCGCAGTAGTGTAAAAAGTCTCCGACGGATGTTGACTTTTCGTCGCAAAAAGTTTTTCTTCCTTTTTTTTTTAATTTCATTTTCTACGACGGATCCGTCGTAGTTTTTTTGGTTTTGCGATGGATTTTTCCTGTCGCTAAATATGTCTGTCGCAAATATGTTTTTTTTTTTTGTAGTGTTATTTGTTATTCTTTTTTCTTCTTCTTTCCTGAATTAATCATTTCTAATAAGTATTACGCCAAACTAGTACGTCTGATTACATTGCGAACACAATCTGAGTCATCGTAACAAAGTAGTACGCCTAGTAAAAAAGTAGCAAGTCTGGTTACAATCTAAACTATTGTTTAACAACTAGTACACCTCATTGTCATGCCAGTAGGTCTGTTCAAGATAAATAATTTTTCATCTATATTTTATTTTATTTTATTTTTTGCAGGGAGATAATATGAGGTGATTCAGAAGTCTCTTCGGGTTATGTTAGTTGGGATGACATCCTAGATCTTATGAATGAGCACACGACGACAAGCAATTTGATTAACGCCTACGCGCAGCTGTTATGTCAACAAGCACAAAACAATCAACACTTTATCGTGTACTATTCTGAGTGCTGGGTAAGCTATCCAAAATTCAATTGTTGTTTTATGAATTGAAAACTTTGTTTGATATTTAAATATTAAACTAACTGAAATGAAAAATTACAGACATACATCGTTGGTCGGGAGAAAATATATGCATGAAGGATTCGGTTAAATACTACATTGACAAGGTGCTGCAAGTAGGTGCACAGAGGAGATGGCATATCATTCCGATGAACTCCAATGTCAACAAACCAGGAGAAATCCCAAATCATTGGACACTTTTGGTATTAGATAGCCAAAATGGAGTGTGGATGCATTACAATTCCTTGATGTACATGGGATAGGAGTATAAACTCGATGCTCAGAACATTGTAAGTTTAATTTTTATATATGTTGCATTTCACATTTCTCATAAACTTATAAGCAAAAAAACAAAAAAAAACTCATAGTTTCTTTCGAAAACAATGCAGAAAAACTATATAGATGACTTGATTATGGACAACATACTTAAGCTGTATGGCGAGGAAGGATTGAAGACTAATCCATCTCAAGTAGAGACAAAACTGGAGCCGTGCCCGGATAGCACTCAGCAGCCATCAACAGGCATGGACTGTGGCATTGTCGTGATGAAATTGATGGAACAAATCTTCAAAGAAGAACAACTCATAAAGAAGATATCCCGTAAAGAAGTGCAACAATTTAGGGCGTACCTGATCAACACCTTTATCCACGATCATCACTTCAGACCACCACAAAAGAACTAAAAAAAAATATGACGAGCAACGTATTGTATTTTGGTTGGATTATGCAACAAACAATGTAGTATATGCTTACATTTGTCTATGTGGACGTTTGATTAGTAGATGATTTTCACATGTGCAATGCTTGTTTTAATGTTATTAAAGTATGCCACAATGCAAGATTATACACAGGTAGTACGCCTCAATACAAACAACACCATGCCGATACAAAATATAACTAGTACGTCTCAACAAAAGAAACTAGTACGCCTAATGCTAAAAACAAAGTAGAAGTAAAGACAAAATAACAACTAGTACCCCTGACTCACAAACTAGTACGTCCCAGTACAAAATTAAAGTAGTACGCCTGGATAAGTAAACTAGTACATCCTAGTACATAGTGACAAAAAACTATCAGAATTGAGAAAATCCACTTAGCATAATGGTTCTCGGCATGTTTTCCTGTTGTGATTACCAATCTTGCCACACCATCCGCATGTGATCCTTCGTACTACCTCGCCCCTCAATTTGAATCTCCTTTTTCGTGGCTGTCTGGGTTGCCTGCTTATTGATGGCAGAATAACATCACTCTCCACTGCAACTACACATTGTTCGCTCACTAAAAAAGTAGGGAAAGGGTTGATAGATAACTGATAACTCATACGGTAACTGCCAATATGAAAGTACTAATCCACCATCTCTTTCGGAGGCAATAGGTGTTTTTCGATCACATAAGTAGCGTGAATGCAAAGGAAATCATTAAGTTGTCAGGAAAAACAAGAACACATCTTTTTTTCAATATCCACAGAGGCAGAAGGATCTGACAACACCTCAAAAACTTTATATGCTCGGCAATTGCTCATAAGAATATTCAATCTCTTCAGCATAATAGGACACACAACCCCATTCCATGTTTCCGTCGTTGCTCTACATTCAGAGAACCAATCCATAAGCTTCAAAAGAATACGATCCACCATGTGAGTGATAGGTAGATCTCGCACATCAAGTAGCCATGCATTGAAAAACTCTACAGCGTTTGAGGTGAACTCACCATAACGACACCCTACACCGAAAGCATTGGTCCAACTCTTAAAAGGCAAAGATTGAAGGAAGTTATCAATTGTTCTCCCACCCTTCTTTCTAAGGATCTCAAGCTTTTTATGGAATATCGTCTGAGATGGAGTCTTCGCACATTGTTCAAATAGGTTGATCATTTGATCCCTGAATGTGTTGGTAAAGGTACCCCCACCAAACTTCAATCTAAGATTTTTCATTAGGTGAAACAAGCAGAAAAAATGGCTATGGCTAGAGAACACCTTTGGCAGTGCATCAACCAGTCCAGGATTCCGATCGGAAACAAAGTTGATTTGACGATCTTCGGGAATAACATGTCGCAGCTCCAACTGTAACGCCTTGACTTTCCATGTCAGATGACACGTGGGGGTTATGTCGTCACAGACCTAATCCATGACAAGGCGAAATAACCCTAACGGGTTTAGAGGTACAGAAATCAAGAAACTACATAAACATCAAATACATTAAATAATTTACACGTTTGAATACTGTTTAAGTTACAGACTTAATCTCGAATGAAGTACAGGTTAACATTTCATTAAGCAAAGAAAGTTGGAGGTAGTTGGAGGTATGTCTGTAAATGAAAACACATAGCCTGTAAGCAAAGAAAGCTCAATAACCTAAAATATATGTGTTTCATTTACAGGGGGCTTTCACTAACTACTATGGCGACCGTCGAAAGTCCCTGAAAACATCTTGATAAATATATTAGAAAAACATAAGTGCCATATCAAACAAGATCGTTATGTATAAATTTATACGCCTTCATATCTCTTTTAAGTATCTTTTCTTTAAGTTCATTTAACCGTTTATGACTCACCTCAGAAGATACATTCAAGTTGATATGAATAACTCAGACTTAAATGAAAGGATGTCAATCATCAAGCGGACAAGTCTATTTAAACACATATTCATTTTCTTTTTTTTGTCTGCACCTCTCGTGTGCTTGTTCACTCAATGTGGCTCACGGTATCATCATTGAGAAAGGCCTCTCTGCAGAGAGTCACCCGTGGCACCTACCACAAACGACCTTGTGATCACTGCCGCTACATACATGCGAAGGGGACGGAACACTACCTCCCCCTCCCTAGCTAGTTCTCTACTTGTCCGTCAGGATGACGAAAGGGGAAAATATATCCAAAATTCAAAGATTGATATGAACGTCCAGAAGGCTACCAAACAACCATATGATGACCCACTCAGGTCCAAGAAGGAATATAAGACTCTACCTTTACAACTCAAGAACATGTGCATTAATTTATTTATTTTTCTTTTATTCGCATCGTAAATATAATAAAATTAAGTTTCGAAATTTTCGTGTCCTTTTTATTTAACGATTTAAAAATTATTTTAATTTATTATTTCAGGAAAATATTTATATTATGATGATGCATATTCTAACCCATTTAGCCCCGAATATCCCAAATAACTCAACAAATATAGACAACCTTCATCCTCGATCCCAATCCACACATCAAGACACGATATAAATAATATACTCATATATATATTTATAATTTTAATTTTCTTGACATTTTCGTATGTCACAAAAGTATAACACCATTACACACGTACACTGCCAACTCCTTATGCACAGCCATACACAGCCACGGACACAGCACGTACACGATCACAACACGTACACACACCGAACGCTGCACATCGCCATATCCCACAGAACCTATAGATGCTGCCTTGCCCTAGACACTCCTTCTATACCCTTCTACCCAACTGCAAGATCTCAAACATCGCCTCAAAGCATAAACCAAATCATCACAGCCTCATAAACAAATACACTTGTTTTATCGCACGAAGAGAAAATGGACAGAATCCAAATCTCATCAAGCTGTGCTTTCATGATTCTTCTTTCATTTCCCAAAGGAGAAATTGGTAGTGCCCTTGGTGATGATGGTTGATCATATCCGATTCTGTTTTTGTTTCACTCGTAGATTATGCTAGTAGGCTCAGATCAAGCAATAAAATCTAGCTATGGCAAAAGGCCAAGCAGGCAGCAACATCCATGGCTAGCAAGAAAGTTAGTTCCCAAATGAAAATCCATACAATCTTAAATTCCCACAGCCAAACCCCAACCATCACCAACATATACATATCACAACCATAACACTACACACACAGGGCCACGCAAAAAGGGATATTCGTATGTTGAGTCGAGGTCGGGGCTAGGTTATCTTGGTTGATATGAACCCTAACGCACACGATCACAAGAAAGAACTCGTTGATGGTCGCCCAGTCGAGTCGTTGTCCTGTGTAGTTGCCAGATCATCCCGACGTCGTCCTTGTACTGTTCTTCGTCCTCGACGTTGATGATCTTCTCCTGCAGTGGTGGCGGCGAGATGATGGTGATGATATGGTAGCAGTGATGGTGGTGATGATGGCGAAGGAAGATGATGGTTAGTGTGCTGGTGTTTGGTGCTGATGGTCTCAGGGGAAGTAAAATGGGTGATGGAGAGTGTGATGGTGAGGTGAAGAGGAAGGAAAATGATGGAGATGGGAAACACATTCAGGCGGCGGGACAGCAAATGTGTGGGAGGATGCGCATGTGCATGTGAGGGTTATTTCGTTCCTTCTTGATGTGTCATTCGATCTATTATTTATTTAAATTTTATAATATTAATTCATCAATAATTTATTTGAATCGATATAATTATCTCATATACGAAAATATCACCTCCTAAGTCATAATCCATTATTTATGTGATTAAAATCGATAGTCCTAATGCACAATATTTAAAATGTTACAACGTTATTTGTTGGTGATATTTATTTATTTATGCGTTCACTTAATTATCCCAAGTATTCTAATATTATATTTGATTTAATAATCAAATATTTCGGGGTTAATTCTAAGTGCAACTATTTTTAAATTTCATAACGTTAAATACCTCTAACTCTCTCTTTATATGTTCGTATTTAACATCTTTTATTCGCGCATTATTTATATACGTACTGTACGTATATTATATATTTATTTTAAATTCTCAAAATTTTCGGGTATTACACCAACAAAAACCAATGCCAACTTTCTTGTGTCTCGGCATCCACAACAGCGAAGGGCAAAGTGTATAAACCTGATTCAAACTTATAAAAACAGATGAGAATAAGTTTTTAAAATTGTCTCATAAACAAGTAGTACGCCTAACTTTCAAAGTAGTACGTCTCCACATGAAAGAACCTATAAACCTACTAATATGTCTGTTATTTATGTAGTACGTCTTAAAGAAAAAGCTCTTCAAACACTAACCTTGATTTTCGTCCTTCCCAGTAGCAGACAATAACACTCCCTGAAAACGTCCCTTGAGAAAAATGCCATCCAAAAATAGCATCGGCCGACAATAATTGAAACCCTTGATAGAAGCATGGAAAGACACAAAAAGACGATAAAAACGTTACGATGACTCATCCATGTTGAGGGTAATGTGGCTGTCTGGATTTGTGCTCAACGCCGTGTCTACATAAGGCCTGAGAATGTCGAACAACTCCACTGAATCTCCATATACTAGAGACTTCGCTTTCTCAAATGCCAACCAAGCCTTCTTATAACTAATGTTCAAGCAATAACAATTGTGGAAATGTTGCACAATACCGGCAGGATTCATCTTATCATTATCTCTCACCAAATCAATAATCAACCCGTCTATGTATTTCGAACTCAACCTTTTCACTCCACGGTCAGGAACATCATATGATCACATGCATGAACACGGTCGAACTCCTTAATATAAAAGCAACCAGTTGAGCTGCACACAGAAGCCTTTATATACCATCCACATCGTCTTTCATCCTTAAACTTACAATAAACAGACATTTTCTCCTTCCGCTTCTTCTTAAATACATACTCAAAACCAATCTTCGTAACATATTTCGCAAGACAGTCTCGAAAATCATCAACGCCTCCCATAAAACACTGTCCAACATTATCAATGTATGACGACCATGTGAATGAAAGCAAACACTTTGTCTTGCTTGACGAACCTTCGAAAAGCAAAACACTATCACCTGGCATATGTGAGATCTCTGTCTCCATTTCAACTTGTTTACAAGTTGAAATCAAGTAGACGTACTATTTCCTGATCAAGACGTATTACTTTAACACTAGGATCAGAATTGTTGAGGCAAACATCTGCCACTGTTCTCCTAACTGCATCTTCAATACATCGGACAAAAGAATCATGATCAACATTATAATTCCCACCATACGTTGAACATGAAACAGAATTTGATGAAGATGCTTCATGGATCTCAACAAAAACATCAACCATTTTCAACTTATATGCTTCGACCAAAACCAACAACGAGTCCAAATCCTCTTGATTCCTCAAAATACAACGTTCATGGGAGGGAATAGAATACTACATATGAATATCCTCTACTCTATTGATTGGACGAACACCACACACCTTCTTCAAAACATCTTCGAATTTAGAATGTGTGGCAACACTAATCGGATAAGTAACATCACCAATTTTGCACAACAACATCACAATCTCAGCCATCCTTCGATCAGATACACAACCTCCTTCGAGCTCAGATCAAATTCTTGGAATACAGTTCAAATCATTGATGGATAATGATCATCGATGATCGATGATGACGATGATAGACGATGATGGACAATCGATGATCGATGTATGGTGAAAACGATGATGCTGATGGTTGATGATTGATGGTTGCTAATAGATAGATGATGATAGTAAAGGAGAACCGATAACGACGATGTTAATTTTGAATCTGGTGAGAAAAGAATAAAGGGAGAAGAGATCTTCAAATCTGGAAAGGGAACAAAGAAGGAAACAACTTGTATTTTTTTAAAAGTGGTATCCCTTGGGAATAATGTTTCCTTGTGGCACCTATTTGAAAATAAGTTTTTCAAATAGTACTTCAAGGTAATTTTCACACACAAAAAAAAAAATAAACCAACGTAAAACGTTACAGATAACGCTTCACATGTAGTTTCTAAATAGTAAAAACACGTTTCCAAATAGCAATTGCGGATTTTTAAGGGTTATTTGGTATTGTTGTCAAAATTTATGAAAATCAAAATTATTAACAAAAATAAGAAACAAATAATGAAAAGGAGTTAAGGGGGCAACAGTAACTGCTGTCTACGCTGTGTCCCTCTCATGAAAAACACAAAAAATAAAAAATATAACAAAAAAAATTAAAAACACTGTGAGGGGGCAGCAGCCAGCACGCTGTCCCCTTTTCCCATAATAAAAATCAAAATAAGTTTTATAAAATAAAATAATTATTTATAAGGGAAATATTGAATATGAAACTAAGATGAAATAGAAAATAGAAACAAAAAATAATTTTTATTTCTCTTTTATCCGTTTGGAAAAGAAGATTCAGTAACATATAGTTTCATTTCATCAATCAGTGAAACGAAAATGAAAAATGAAAACTAGAAACGACACTAAACATGCCCTTAGGTACCGATTTTGGTATCTATTTTATTTTTTCTATTGTCGTTTATTATGAAATAAAACGACTTGTTTCTAAAAAAATTTTGTTAAACAAATGAAACGAAAGTAGAAAAGAACAAATCGAAAAAAAAATGATTTTTTTTTGTTTTGTTTTGGTTTTTTTTTTTTTTTTTTTTTTTTTTTTTTTTTTTTTTTTGTTGAAGAGGGGCCAGAGTCTAGTTCAAATAAATTACCTAACGAGTGAAATAAAATACAATCCTTTTGGTGGCTAATCAAGAAGATGTGCCCCCAACGAAAGGGAAAAAGCATACATCGCCAACCAATCAGCAACACAATTGCCTTCACAGTAAACATGCATAACCTTCAACTCCCAATGTTGTGCAAGAGTTTTCGACACTGGCTCAAGAGGTGAAACTGTGGATGAAACGGTGAGGGATCGTGTTGAAGTAGCAGGGATGCAATTAGAGAATCAATCTCAAGAGTGGCCGTCGATATCCAAGTACGCTCGAGACCGAACACAATGTCGAGAACCTGCTTCCAGCAAAGCATGATCCCAAATTGATCGACTGACGCTCAATCCATACACCATTTGAGTTGCGTAAAACAATGTTTATCACCGCTTTTCCTGACTCCCTCAGCGATGCTTCGTCAGTATTTAGAGCGACCCAATCTTCTGGAGGTGGTACTCAACAAGCGTATTTAGCATTTTTCATTGAGAGGAATATTAATTGCACTGTTTTTTGATTTATCAAAGTGTGGTTTTCATTTTGAAAATGTTTTTTTTTTTTTGTGGTTTTTTATTTCTTTTATTGATTTTGATTTTCATGATTTTAAGAAGCATTACAAACAACTCTTAAACAAAAAAAACCTTTTAAGCATAAAGAGAGAATTTTTGTTGTTGTTTATAACAGGAATGAAAATTGTTCACATGATCGACAATATTTTAATAGAAGCAAAATACATACCCAAGTACATTAGATCATTCGTACAATTTTTTGTATCCCTATCTCTATTATTTTGACTAAGTCATCTAACAAATTTCATATGTTGATTTTTTATATTGTTTTTTTTATATTTTTCATATAATAATGTATCAATTCCATTTATATTTTGATCTATTTTTTAATACAATTTATAATATATAAGCCTTTAATTGATTTTTTCATTGATAAAAACATTTTTTATTAAAATTATTAATTTTTTATTGGAATTAATATTTTTTAAGTTGTGAAAATTATCTAAAAATTGTCTTTTATTTTCTAAATCACTAAAATGTTATAAATTTTTTTTTTTTTTATAAATTAATTTTTTTTTTTTAAAAAAGTAAAAAAAAAAAAAAAAAAAAAAACACCCTTCCTTCCTTATATGCCTTTATTCTCATTTAGCTATTTCCTTGATTCCTTCTACTCAGATCGTATGGTTCTTTCATAAATGGTTCATTCTTCATCTTCTCCATCAAGCAAACCCTAGCCGCCACACTCCTCCCATCGCCATCACAACCCTTCCCGATTTCCAGTGTTTGTCTTGGGAAGATTGAGTTCTATGGCCTCGGATCTAACCCTAATCGAGTTCTACAGCCTCGATTCTGTCCCAATTGATGAGTTTGGCCAGCCACGGATCTGTCCTGAGCAAGCTTCTCGACGAGCTTCTAATGTGCTCTGCAGATCACCAGTTGAGTCCAGGAATGCCTTGAACTGAGTAGCCATCATTCTGAACCTTGTGAGGAAGCGAAAAACAAAACCATCAGCTTCTCCCAATTCATCAGGGGTGATGAATGGAACGTCGCTCTTTGGTGGTGTGCCCATTAGAGTTAGCAGATTTTTCGGCAACGTCTCCTGGACCTATAATCGACAATCGCAGTGATGAAGGAGAGAACGGGGAGGATTATGATAGTCGAGGCGGAGGTGGATATGATAGGGGCGGCGGCGGCCGCAGTGGTACGGATACCCGTGACGGAAGTTATGGAGGCGGAGGAGACGGTAGTTCTAGTTACGTGGAAAATCATAGGAGAGGGCACTGTTCATTATAGTGCGCATTTTTGGCACAGTTTTTCATGGTGGGGATTAAATTATTGAATTTTTTGGAACTGTTTAAAACATTGTGTATATTTGTAATATAAGAAGAACACTAAATATAAACAGTGCATATTCAAATATTGTTAAAGGTGAGACCGACAAACGTCGTTTTGGTCGTTCTTGATTTTTTTGGAGCACTGTATAGAAAATGATTATGACAAGTGCACTGTATTTTCATATATGGGCATTGTTTGTTCCGAAAACAACAATAACGTGAACCGATAACGAGAGACATATGCGCACTGTTTGTTCCGAGGATGAAAGTGAGGACGATGACGGACGACGGTTAGAATTAAGGTTGTAATTATGATTAGGATAATTAATATAATGAATCATTGTAATCTATTATAATAAATTATGTCTATTTTGATTGAGGACAAAAAAAATCATAATTTGAATTTATGAACTAATTCATAATAAAAATTTTGCAATATGATCTATGAGTAACTAATGAAATAAAACGCAATCTATTGATAATTCTCTCTTTTAAATGTGATATTTTATTTTAAATTATAGTTATTCATTTTTATAATTGTAAATAATAAAAATAATGATAAGTATAATAGGGAATTTATGTTTCATTCCCATGAAGTGGAGGATTTGGGTAGGGATAAGAAATAAAATAAAGAATCTGATAGGTGGATAATTTTTTCGAAAAAATCCCAATATATAGAAATAGAAAATCCTATAGAAAATCCACTATTAATCCTCTTCTCGTAAAATGTTGAACCTCAGCAAGTCAACAGTGAGCCAACAGTACTCGACTAATGATGTGGTAATTTTTATATTTATAAAATAGATCTCCTGTATGTAGTAATTGCATCTTGCAATTGCAAACCTCGTTCAACTCTGAGCATCATTGCATGAAAGATCGTCTTGAGACTAGTGAATACCCCATTCAAGTTACTCCAGTGATGTGTTTCTGTTGTTATCCTCTATAGTTTCATGTTGCTTCATTCACGTGTCTATTCCACAATATTTTGGGTAATAAGAACGTTAAGGATCATCAAATTCGTGGTGCAAATGACATCACAACTACAATTATGCCATTGTTGTTGAAGCGATGAAAAACGATCACAAGCCTAAAAGCTAACGAGAAACCGACTCTGATGATGTTTGTGTGGAATTCTATCGACACAGGATTGTTCTAAAAAGAACAATATGAGTTACAAGTTCATAAGAACCTCAATCCGTAAGCGTTTAATAATTTGAGAACATACACGAGTATCTTCCAAAAAATCGGATATCGGTTCACAAAACCCTGTTAAGAATCATAAAAAAGACTCACAAGCGCCATTCAATGAAATGTTATGGTTTTCACCCGAGAACTGCATTGAGGCTGCACCAGAAGTTGCTGGTTTGTCTTAAGAGCCTTGTGCAAATCTATTAGTCCACCAAGAACCACAAAAAATCCTGATGAAAACAAAATCGACCTCACCAAAAGTTTTTCGGCACCAAGAACTGCTTTTCTGTCTCCCCTGCGCGATCTGTAGTACGAGAGAACCGCCTGGAGTGGTGTACCTTGAACTTGATGGCAGGTACTTTTCGTGCCACGGCTTTCCATATCATCTGGACAGCATCGTCATCCTTAGATGGATACTGGAACTCGAAGTGCTTCTCAACTTCTTTTAGCCTTTCCCACATGCGTGTCCATTCATCCCTTCCAATCCCCCTGACGAGGTTTATGAGATAATCTTTCTTGACAGCATCAGAAGTACGGACAAAGACAGAGAACTCTGAGTAGTCTAGGACATCTTCGTAGGGAAGCTCAATTTCATCGCTGATGATGACGGGGACACAGTGACTGGCGATGGCGTCGAATAGGCGGTTCGAGGAAGGCGTGTCGCCAGCTATGTTGAGGCAAAATTTTGAGGAGTGCATTCCTTCACTGGCTTTGCTAACCCCATCTCGCTGGACACTTCCAAATGTAAAGTGAACATCCTTCTTGTCTTTCAGAAGGTAAAACAGTTCCTGCCTCACTATCCCACCCTAAATATGTCAAAAGTCCATATTAGTACAAATTAATCTATTTAGAAAGCAACAAAAATTCAAGAAACACAGGCTGTAAGCAAACCGAGGTTGCAAGTAACTTTTAGTACCAAGATATCAAAACGTCATTCTCCTGTATTTTGTGCTGGATATTTTGATGGTCATGATACTCGTGTCAATTTTTAACGGATTGAACTCTTGCCATTCACCAGAAGTATCAGAATAAAATACCAGGAGCTCTTGAGCAAGTTCTTTCGAGTTATAACGTGAAGGTCCTGGGAGATTTTTTTTATCTCGAATGCTCCATTGATAAAGTTGGCTAAGCTTTGGAACAGAATAAAGTAATGTAGCAATTAAGATAGAAGAATCACTATAAACAGAACTTACATCTTTCCTATATATAGCACCCTGGAAGAACAGCAAGGTCGGACGACTGTCGAAACTCGAAGTATCATTAGAAAACTTCCTGATGACATGCTTGTAAGGAGCAATCACATCCTTCATAACATTCGCGATGGTCGGTGGATACCTCCCGAAATCAGACAATATGAACATTGCAGGCCAAAGCTGATTCCTTGCTTCTGACATGCTATTTGGATGGTGAGCCATGAGCACATGATCTACACCGCCCGACCTTTTCCATTCCTCCTGAGATTCCAGAAACTTAACCAACTTATCCTGCAACAGCTTGTCGTTGCCTCGTTTATCAGTCGATTTGACTTTAGAAAACCGGTTGTACGACAAGGATGAAAAAAACGGCACGAAGATAACATCAGCTTCACTAGAGTTATATACTCTCCTAGCCACTCCACCATGAGCATTCCCCGAGATCTCTGAAGATAACAGATCTAGAGTGAGCCAATACTCTATGCTATGTTGCGAATTCAACCCACCAGGATAACCAGGAATCTTAGACCGAATATCCGGCCAAACACTGGAACCCTCCTGTTCCCAGCCCAATTGCCCAAAATGAAACTCGGGCGGCAAATCATACATGAAAACCTTGAGAAACCTCTCATCACAATGCGAAACAGCATTCTCACAGTCAATAAACGAACCCCTTTCACCACCAGATCGCGACCCTACGGATTCCAATCGATCAGGGTCTGGACTCTCATCAGCATTGTCATTCCTAGCAAGTACTTTGGAATTAGGAATCCTGCCATTGTACACAAGGCGAGGACGGCCAGTGGAACGCAAGACAAAGAACCAAGATATGATGAACAATACAGCGCTTAGGGTAAATAAAGAAACCAATGCGCTTCGACAAATGTTCCCCGACAACAGCGAATTCCTCTCGGCCATATTTCTCTAGTTCTCCACAGATCACAAATATATATCAGAAGATACCATTGCTAGGGTAACCAAATGGATACTTAACCAAGATTTTGAAACCAAAACAACGGCAAATTAACCATCAATGAGTTTGGAATTTGACAAATCAATACCCACCAACAATCATTCCCAGATCAAATTTCCAAATTAGATCCACAAAACGTGGAAAGCACTACCCAACAAATCACTACTCAATCACGACAATAATAACCCAAATCTTTATTTTTATCTCATTATCATACGACATAGATATAACCAGATCCCAAGAGGAAAACCACAATCCGTCTAAAATATATTTTCCCAATGATAAGGAGGGAGCCACAACCTAACATAATCAGTACCCAACGATATCGACAAAAACAAACCAAACCCTTTCTTTGATTATGTGGGGTCGGAGGCATTGATTCTCTTCTATCAATGCCCAATCTCATATACAAAGCTACCCAATTTTAACGAAATTTCTCCAAATTCATACACAAAAAGGGTGAGAAACTGGAAATGAAGGTGGAAGGAAAACCATGGAGCTTGAAAGGGGAAAAAAAAAAAAAAAAGAGTGTTCAAAGTTTTGGGATTATTGTGTGAGAATTGAGATGAGATGAAGGTTGTTCGTTCAAGCTTTGTGTGTGGGAAAAGTGAGGGATTCGAGGGGGTCACCGGAAAAAAGGACTGGAACTGTTCTATTTTCCTCTATTTTTTTCTCTCTTTTTTCTGTTGAGTTTTTCAACGGGTGTTGCATATCACTCGTTACCTCCCAAAATAAATAATATTTTGATTAAGAGTTTATTGAGCAAAATTTTAATTTATGTTACGAAATAATCAAATATTATTTTTTATGAAATTATTGTAAATTATTAATGATAATTTAAATTATATATTTCAATTCTAAGATAGTAATATAATTTTCTTACGTCGTGACGTCGAATAACGAAACTCCTCAAAATATATGTTGAATAATACGAAAAGTGAAATGTTACATTTATTATAGGATGGATGGAGTATTATTTAAGAATGAACTTAGAGAGTGTATGTCATAATATATTAACGTCTAGTAATAAATAAATGATTGAGATTAAAATAACATAAATCAAGGGTTGAGATTACAATGCCATCTTTTAATCTTAACTATTCATTTTTAATCGTTCAATCTCAACCATTCATTTTTCACGTAACATACTTTCTTTTTCCTTTAAAATTACAAAAATCAAAACTAGTACTCCCTCCGTTCCATAATAATATAAATCCGCATATCGGGTCAATATGTTTCCTATATTACGAAATGAAGGGAGTAACAGAAACAAACAGATTATATTGTTATATGTGGTGTACAGCTTAAGCATAAAGACATATTTTGTTTAGAAACGTTACGCAATGATACTTATGTTGGTATGCTAAAATTGTAGGTACACACCGCGCACGTAGCAGCAAGATTAAGTCTTGGAATTATTTAAAGATTTTCTTATTTCTTAAAATAAAAAGATAACACATATAATTATTTAGAATTAAATATTTGTGCGTGCGTGATTTGAATCATGTGATTGTTTGATCACCTAGTTTGCATATTAAATAAAAAAATAATAATCTATATATATTCTATAGATTATATCGTTATCCTTTTTAACATACATATTAAATATTCACAGACATGAACAACCCTAGTACTAAAAACTTTGACAAGGAAAATAGTAGCATTCAAACCCAACAGCAAGGAAAACCAAAATCATTTAAAAAAAAATGATTTTTTTTGTGGGAGATTTCTTGAATAATATATATAGAAAAAACAAAAAACAAAAAGAGAAAATCAGTAACAAAAATTAAAATTTTAAACAAAATAAAATTATTTTTTGTGAGAAATTTCTTTAATATTGTATTAAAACTAAACAAAATTAAAAATTTAAAAACCATTTAAAAAATAACATCTAAAATCAAACATTTTTATTTCATCAAAAAAAAAATAAAATAATAAAAAATAAATAATAATAATAATATCAAATAGACCCTAATTTATCTTTGGTTATGGTATTTTTTTGGTTCTTCTTTTGCTTAGGGAGGTTGTGATTTTGTCCGAGTAGTGTTGTTCACTAAACAAGTGACAATGACTGTAATATTGATGAAAAATTTGTGGAGTTAAATTTTAATTTGAATTTTCAAATATCGGATACTATTTATCTTAGATTAGTGTTATTTATATGTTTTCAAATAGTATCCATGATAACTAACATTACAATAACAAATAAAATCTGTCAAAAAGATAAGATTTCCAAAATCATCTTCATGTTTAAATTGATGTGTTGTTAGGGCTAGTTGACTTGGTTGATGAAACGTTATACTCTCAAGTCTCAACCTATTTTGACTACACACCATAAACACAATATTTTGACTTAACACGAGAATTTATATATATGTTAAATTTATAAATAAAGACTTATTTGTTTTTGGAGTTGTGTGAGAGAAATAAGAAAAAAAAATAAAGGAGAAAAAATAGTGGGATGCGTTGATGTGATATAAAGTAAAAATAGGGATGTTTTGGTATTTTTGTAGAAAAAATTTCTAAATATGAAAATGCTGTATTTTTTATGGGACATTTAAATTAGACAAGTTTTATATTTTTTATGGGAAAGAGGAATTATATATCAATCAATATAATATCCACATAATATATAAATTCATAAAAGTTGATTTTTCATGGAATGTCACTTTCATAAAAAGTCATATCATTTAAGTAATTATATAAAATTTTATAGCATATTACCATTATTTCATCTTAATGCATTTAATTTTAAGTGAACAATATTAAAGAGCTTAAGAGTGACAAAACAATTCCTCTATTTTCTTCCACCATCGGTTAATTAAGTTGAATTTGTTAAGGTTCGAGAAGCAATATACTAATCGGAATCTGAAACTCCGACATCCGATCCGATGGAGGCTGACGATTTGAGCATGACAAAAAAGGAAACTGGTGGCAATATAGAAAGTAGACAAATGCTGGAAGGAAAGAAAGGAAATCATGGTATTGAAGGCGATGATTAGGGGGATCTGTCAGCCCCGTGATTATTGCTTGATTTGAATGGGCAAAATATTTACTTTGCTAATTCAACGGGCGACTCAAGGCGGAAAGATTTTAAAAATGATGAGCCAGGCAAGAAGTGGGCTGAACTGCATACAGATCGAAACAAGGAAATTGAGAATGGATCGGCTCTGGAGTTGAGGGGACTAAGCGGCCCAACTAGTGCTTCAAGTTGGAAACGAATGAGAAGGGATATTCATCCAGTAAATAAATGTGATGAAAGGATCCCTCTAACAGAAACTAAGCATATATTGGGGGATTTGACAAATTTCACAGGGAAGAGACGACTGAGAGCGGAAGGACCAACCATACATGAGAAATTACAAGTGGCTACTCCCAACGATGGCGTCAGAGGGAGCCGTAAGTAGGTATGCCTTTGTGGTAAAACTGTCAAGGGCTGGGGAATCCCTTGACAGTTCGAGCGCTCAAAGCTTTGCTTGAGCATGAAACTCCCCACCTAGTGTCCTTGTTGGAAACTAAGTTGAGACAGAAAGATTTGGAGTGGTTACGATGCAAGCTGAAATACAGAAACAAAGTTATAAGAGAATAGGAAGGTTCAGGCGATGGGCTCATGTTACTATGGAATGATGAGGTAAACGTGGAGGTCAGACAACTATCACGGTACTATATTGATGTCTTTATAGAGGGACCATTCCCAAAGCCGAAGTGGCGCTTTACGGGGTTTTATGGCGAGCCAGTGACGTCAAGGAGGTACGAGTCATGGAGAGTACTACGGGAGCAGGCGACAGTTTTGAGTTTATCGTGGGTATGTAGTGGAGATTTCAATGAAATTCTACAGAGTTCGAAAAAACAAGGAGGCCTCACGAGGGATTCTAGACGGATGAGATTATTTCAGGATACATTGGAGATGTGCTGATTGAGAGATTTGGGATGTAGAGGATCGAAATTCACACGGCGAAGGAAGTTAAGTGGAGGAGAGTGGGTGTAGGAAACGCATGATAGGGTCGTAGCTTCTTCAGATTAGAGTAACCTGTTTTTGGAAGCGTAAGTAGTTAATATAGCAACATCGAGATCAGACCATTTGGCAGTGAGTATAAAGTGGGATGATCAGGTCTCAATGTTGGCTTGGGATCGCAGGAAGCATGCATTATTTAGGTATGAAAACACTTGGAGCAAAGATGCAAAGTGTGATCAAGTTGTGAAAGCGGTATGGCAGGATTCTAGAGCGCCAAGGACCAGAGATGTATTTCAGACTAAACTTAAAAGGTTGGAATATCTCTTGCGAAGTAGTATAGTAGAAAGAAGCTATAAAGTATGGTATACGACGAAAGCAATAGCACCTGAACAACCTATGTTGTCGTCCCCTAAATCAGCACACAATGGATGAAGTCATTGTCATCAAAACAGATCTGGATCGACTACTAGCTCAGGAAGAATCGTATTGGGCACAGCGAGCTCGGGTGTCGTGGTTGAAGGAAGGTGACCGTAACACAAGTTTCTTCCACTCGAGAGCAAACTATTATCCTCGAAGAAACATGGTACAAGGATTGGAGGATGAACGAGGGAGTTGGATAACAAATAGGAACCAATCGAGCAGATGATAGTAGGGTTCTATGAAGACCTGTACTCGACCTAGCATGCTCAGGGGATTGATTTTTGATGTGAAGGATGGCGATCAAAGCTGTCCATGGATGAATCAGTAAAGATTGATGAAGAGTTCACAAAATCAGAAGTGGAAGCAGCTCTGGCACAAATGTCAGGTCAAAAAGCACCCGGCCCTGACGGGTTTAATAATGCTCACTTTTATAAGACACATTGGCATATTATAGGGGATGAGGTCTATCAACTGGTATTGAGCCTACTAAGGGGTGAAGGGGATATAGAGCCTATCAATGAGACTTATATCCAGCTGTGCCCGAAGGTGCGTTACCCTAGATCAGTGGGACAATAGTGTCCTATAAGTTTGTGTAATGTGATCTATAAGTTGGTTTCAAAGGTAATGGCTAATCGATTGAAGACCGTACTCCTGCTCCTCATCTCAGATTCATAAGGCACCTTTGTGAAAGGGCATCTCATCATCGATAATGTTATTGTGGCATTTGAAAGCATGCACTATATCAAAAACAAGCGAGTTGGGAAGTTTGGAGACTATGTGATGAAACTAGACATGGTGAAGGCGTACGATAGAATTGAATGGGACTTTCTGGAGTGGGTGATGAGATAAACGGGGTTCTCAGTAGGTTGGACAAAACTGGTCATGAGATGTGTCACGACCGTCTCCTTTTCAGTGCTACTAAATAGCAATCCGACCTGATCGTTTACTCCGACTAGGGGATTCTATTTCTCCTTATTTGTTTATCATGTGTGCTGAGGCATTCTCATACTTATTGCAGGTGTCATGGGAAAAACGACGAGCACCACGACTCCACTATCTATTGTTTGCAGATGATAGCCTAATTCTAGGCAACGCAAAGGTGGAGGAAGCGATGAAATTGCACAACCTCCTTCAGACATATGAAATGGCATAAGGACAATAAATAAACCGTGATAAATTAGTTATGTGTTTTAGCCCAAACACACCGGAGGAGGTGAGACAAGCGTTCGCATCGATCCTAGAGATGAAGGAGGAGCAAGATCTGGGAAAATACTTGGGGTTGCCACTAACTTGTGGTCGGACAAAGAAGATATTGTTCGAAGGGCTTAAAGAGCGGATGTGGAAGGCGTTACAAGGTTGGGAAGGGAAGATACCTTCTATGACAGAGAAGGAGATACTTATCAGAGCAGTGCTTCAAGGTATTCCGAGCTATATCATGTCTTGCTTCAGGTAGCCAGAAGGGATTGTGGAGGATCTACAGAGGGTATGACGTATTTTCTGTGGGGGATTAAAGAAGGAGAACGAAAGATTTATTGGGTACAATGGATAAAGATGTGTGCACCAAAAGCAAAAAGAGGACCAGGATTCAGGGAATTTGGTTCCTTCAATGTTGCTTTTTGGCAAAGAAATTCTGGAGATTAATACAGCAGCCCAATTCGCTGGCCACAAGAATACTGAGGGCAAAATACAACCCCCATATGCATATATTAAATGCATCACTATGAGGGAATCCGCCATACCTGTGGAGAAGCATCTTGGCATCGAGCTCTTTAGCGAAGATAGGCTTGTGTTGGCCTATGGGATCCGGGAGACAGATTCGTATCAAGAGTGATCCATGGGTGCCAGACTTGAAGTGTCTCAAATCTTCAACAGATGCTCCCTGAAACTGCAACGGTGGACATGTTAATAGATGTTGAAACAAATCAATACAGACAAATATGATAATGAATACCTTCAGTAAGATGGAGGCAAAGGGCATATTGAGTATTTCCCTAGACATCTCCAAGTGAGACGACTGCTTGACTTGGCAACCAAGTCCAAAGGGCGAATTCACAATTAAAAGCACATATCGAGCAACATATGATTTCAGATTCGCCAATATAGATGAAGAGAATGAGGAAGAACGACCATGGCATTTGATATGGAAATTGAACATACCACTGAAGAAGAAGATGTTCCTATGGCATGCATGTAGGGACAGCTTAGCCACGAGATCAAACCTCATGAAGAGAGGAATGGAGATTGAAGATGCGTGTCCTCACTGTTACCAACAAGGGGAATATACAATTCGTCATCGCAGAATCTAGCCATCCTCGATGAAACTAGCAAATTCGGAGATAGGTTCTTTCCGTTGCTTCAACGAATCCCACTAGAGAAGGCTAGTGAAGTGACGATAATGATGTGAAGTGTGGACTGACCGGAATCCTCTGGTTCATGGGAATCCAATGAAATCAACCTGCCTTTTGCGTCATACGGCTGTAGGAAAGGTGAAGGAGATGAGTATGGCAATAGAGTCTAAGCAGAGGAGAAATCAAGGGATAGGTGGGAAGAGGATAGTGAAATGGGCTTTGCCCCCTTCTGATAGATTAAAGACGAATATGGACGTAATTTTCAAGGGAAATATGCTAGGACTGGGAGTGATAATTAGAGGAGGAGATGGTGAAGTGAAAGCTGTGGGGGGGCCAGATTTTCCATAGCAAATTTACCCCAGTAGTTAGGGAGGCGTTGGCAGTTCGGTATGGATTTGAGTTAGCAAAGTCCCTGAGCATGGATCACCTGATTGTAGAGTCGGATTGCCAGCGAGTGATTGGGATACTTAATTCGAAGGAGTCAGATCTTTGATTGTTAGAAGCGATCATTGACGATTGTATTGTATTGTTAGCATCCTTTCAGGAAGTGTCTTGTTCTTGGGTGGCTGGAGAGGCTAATTGGATGACTCATGAACTGGCTCATTATGTCTCGGAAAGTCATTGTATGAATATTTAGAACATATCCCTACCAGCAAGGATAGTGGACAATGAACACTTTGTCCAACATGGACCTTTAAAAAAAAAAAAAGCAAATAAAAAAGAAAAAGTAAAAGGGTGATGACTCCTATTGTCAAAATATTTTGCTTGAACACGTGAAAGGATTGGATGTGGGGTGTTATTTTTTGTTTTGTTAGGGCATGCGGTATTATTGTTAAAACTATGAAAATCAAAATCAATAATAGAAACAGAAAAACAGCAATGAAAACAAAAATCACTGTACAAAATAAAGTGATTTTTTATTAAAAAAATTGAATATTGTACTCATATGAATTAGGAATCAAAAATAGAAAATCATTTTTTCTGGATTTTTGTTTTAAGTTTCCATTTCATCAATTTGAGAACCATAAAATAGAAAATAGAATCAGAAATAAAACTTTTGTTTTATCAGTCAGTGAAACAAAAACAAATAATAGGAACCAGCAACGATTTACATTTTTAATTGATTCAAATTTTGTAATGTTTTTTGTTAATCAAATGTTGTAATGTTAAATTACAATATCCTCATATATCTCATTACCTCGAAACATATCTAGGGTTTTGTTTTTGTTATTTTGAGAAAATTATATTTTATCTCTATGAAGCATTGAGCTGTGATGGATTTAAAATAATTATTTAACCCCTCTATCTTAAAAAAATCAATTTTTTAGCACAAAATCGCATTAAATAAAATTCATAGACAAGTCATCTCTATATTTTATGATACCTTGTAAGGAAATCATATATTTTTTTCTACACAAAACACCAGTTAAAGGAGTTGATTAGAGGTTATATGCATATCTTTAAAGTTCAGAAAAGGAATCTGCCATTTTAGAATAGTTCAAGGGATTTATGCTCCTCTTTCCTTTTTAAGATAAATGTATTTTTCATCCCCATTGACTCAAATTCCTAGCTTCGTAATTGCATACATGTCATATTATCATAAATGTATTTCTAATGTAAAGAATTATCAATTAGTTATTCATTGTTTCATTAATTATCAATAGATCATATTATAAAATTTTTATTATCAATTATTATATAAATTCAAATTACGATCTTATTTAGACACAATTAAAATAAAAATAATTTATTATAATAAATTATAAATTACAATAATTATTTTAAAACCCTAAATGTTTAATCGCCACCACCAACAGTCACTGTCGTCTGGCATCGTCGTTACTTTCGTCCTTGAAACAAACAGTGCGTATGTGTCAGTCATCGTCGTCGTTCCGGAACAAACAGTGCCCATGAGTCCCTCGTCATTGGTGCCTATCTTCGTCGTTTCTGAAACAAACAGTGCTCATATATACAGATACATGCACACTATATATATTTAATGCCCTTAATAATATTATAAAATCGCATATTATTTATAATTATATTCAGTGTTCTCGATTATATTGTATAAACATGTATGATATAAACAATACCAAAAAATAACGCCAAAAAATAGTGCCCTTATTCCGATGCCCAACAACAGTGTCCCTGTTTTAAAGGGGTGCACTGTTTACATATGAGCCAAACTCTTCGATCTTGCCATCTTTGCAAACAATCTCTTCCTCAACTTCCTCATTCACTACCTCACAAGTGGATTTGTCCTGATGGTGGTAAGGCGGCAGTGGTGGTTGGGCAACAACAGCGATGATGTTGGTGTTGGTAGGCGGCAGCGATGGTGGTTGACTGGTAGGGCGACGGCAACGATAGTGTTTGGCAAATGGGTCGGGTAGAGGCACAGATGTAGGCAACAATTGTGGTTGGGTGGCGACGGTGATGGTGTTTGGCAGATGGGTCGACGACGACGGTGTTTAACAGATGGGACGGGCACAAAGGGAAATTGATTTGATTAGTTTGGTTTTTTATTTTATTATTATATATGAGTAGGTTAAGGACTAAAGTTGAAAGGGATGTGATTTAATTTTGAAAAACACATTAATTCATCAATAAATAAAATGATTATCATTAATTGGTAATTTAGATAGAAAAAAATAATTTATAGGTAATTTATACATTTTTAAAGGTTTTAAGGAAATTTCATCTTTTGATCATTTACTACATACATGAATAGTATTAGGTAACACAACTCACACAACTTAAATTAAATGAGAGGTTATAAAACTTCATAGAATTAAGATGACATTTTTTGTAATCATTCAATGATTAACTATTTAAACTTAATCAGAGCAATTGAAAAATATTAAATACTTAATTAGAATGAAATTAATCGAAATAATATTTGTCAACTTGACAAAGAAAATTGTGTTATTATCATGGACGAATAGGAAAAGTGCATATACCTTCCTTCCTTGAACTTTCAGTGTTTTGCATATCCATATCCTAAACTATTTTCTGTAGCACTTAACCTCAACCATTACCTTTGCCTCTCACTCTGTTAATGGTTCATGTGTTTTTACTTTCTTGCCCTTGTTTCATTTATGACCCTATCAATCCTAAAGTCAACAAAACACAAACTTTCACCAAACACAACCAATCTATCTACATATCTTTTTCATTGAGTGGGAAAATCTATGGTAGATTTCCTCTTCGATTTCATCATCATCCAACAAATTCAAAGCGATTGTGAGCTCAAAATCTCATATTCATCTCAAAATCCCAACAATAGTTCCTCACGGTTTTCAGTCGAATCATACCGGAATCTAGATGAACTCAATCTTCAAACACCTTTCTAAGATCTGTTATTCATGTATACCAAATGGATGGAACCATGTTTGGAACCATCTTTCACAGATCTGAGGCTTGGTATTCACAGATCTGAGTGTTAGTGGTCACAGATCTGAGTATGATGCTAGACTCGCTGTATTCTTTTTTCATTGAAAGATTGTTATCTTTTGATGTGTTTGTAGGATGTGGTTCATTCATGGAGGATTTCGAGTGGAATTTCATTTTGGTGATAAATTCAAATGGAATCCTTCAGTCGAATACCTAGGTGGTTGGGTAGATTCTAAATATGATGTTGATCCTGATAGAATTTCCTTGTTTTGACGTGGCTAAATTCACTCTGAGCTGCATAAAAAGAAGACTGGTGATGAACTTTCTTTTGCTACTAAGTTTTGGTTCATGAAACCTAGGACGACTTCTTTTGAAAGTGGTTTGTATCCCATTGATGATGATGAAATGTTTGTAGGTTGTCTGAGTTACTTGGTGCCTGGTTTGTCCTTTATCATTTATGCTAAGATAATCACTTCTCCTTTGAAAGTGATTAGTTGTAAGGGGGTTGTGTTGTATAACACTCAGGCTAGGGTTGACACTCAATCTAGGGTTACTATGTGTTTTTTGCTGGAGTATGAATCACAAAAAGTTCAAAACTGGGTGAGAAGATCTCAGAATGTCCGTGGTATAGGTGATGCTGCAGGTCATGGTGTAGGTGATGGTGATACAGATGGTGTAGGTGATGCTGATACAGATGGTGTAGGGGATGGTGACTATGATCGTGTAGATGATGGTGATAGGGATGATGCTGGTGCAATATAGATGAATGCAATGATGAGGATGATGCAGATAGTATCCCTGATTCTATCCCTTCTTGGGTTGATGAAAACCCAAATGACCTAGATGATGATATCTTCAAAGAACATGATAGGGGCTTAGGTGAAGGGGAGCAACTGCCTCTTTATTTATAGGCAATCCCAGATTTCTAACCGTTGTTAAACTTGGTTCTTTTTTAAAAATGTCACTTTCATGTCTATCCTGTCATCATATTCACAGACACGTGACCTCTGATGTTGATACAGAGACGTACGCTGATACAACATAAATGCAACCCGTGATCTCTGACTTTATCTGAATTCTTCTGTAGAACTCAGGCTTGCTGCAGTAATCTCATAGAAACAATTTAGGATCAATCTTTCTTTCATTTGAACCCTTCTGTTAATCTCAATCTTAATGTCCTTAGCCTTGGTGTAGTAATCTTCGTCAACCAGAAGCAATCCAGGAAACCATTCCTTGTTGCAAAAGCCCAAATGCCCAATCCTTATTGTCTTTTTACTCATGATCTCAATATTGTCAGCCTTGTTGCGTTCCTCTAGACCAGCCTTACTTCATTCCTCTCTAAACTAGGTTTGTTGCATCCCTCTTTGAATCAGCCTTAAACTCAATATGAACCTGTTAGGGAAGAAGAACCGATTCATGAAGAACATGTGCATGCAACGGAGTATGATGATCAAGATTCTGATCTTGATTTGATGTTTGATGTGCCTAGTAAGGAATCTCTTGGTCCAGATGAAGCTGTTGACTCAGATGACTTAGGTGGTAAACCTAGTTTTAAATGGTTCAATGAGAGGGACATGGGTGATCCAGATCCCTGCTCAGCAATGGGCAAGGTCTCATTTATTCACTTGGACAGTGTGTGCAGTCTTAGTGAATAATTTGAGTGAATCTTTCAATTCTTATATCACAGAAGCAAGAGAAAGACCAATCATCAACATGCTGGAATAAATAAGGAGAAAGTTTATGGAAAGAATTCAGACAAAGAAATAAGGAATGAAGAGATTTGATGGGGATATTGCTCTCCACATCTGGAGAAGGATAGAAAAGACTAAGAAATATGTTAGGAACTGCTTTTTCATATATGCAGGCAATCATTAATGGGAAGTGAAAGAATATGGCCAACACTATGCTGTGAATGTGATGTTCAAGACTTGTACATGCAGGATGAGGGAACGCAGTGGCATACCTTGCAAGCATGCCATAAGTTGTTTGCAACTGGATAGGGGGGAATTTATCAACTATGTTCATCCTTGTTACCTGATAAGCTATAAATCCTTGTTAACTGTTTAAATGATTTCTTTGATTTGTTATCTGTCAATTTATACAGCCTTTGTTTCATATGATTTCTTTGTCTACAGAAAGACATTTATTTGAGAGTTTACAGCTTCAATGTCAATCCTGTCCTAAATCCTCTAAATTGGGTTGAATCTGGACTTCCTCCTCTCTTACCACCTACAATTAGGGTTCTTATAGGGAGGCCAAGGAATGAGAGGAGAAGAGCTGCAGATGAGCCAAGGAAAAGCAGAACAAAGGCAAGTCGTGAAGGGGCCACTATGACAGTAGAAGATGCCTTAAAACTGGACACAATATCAAGACATGTAAGAACCCTATTGCTCCTGGTTCAAGATACAAGGCTGTTGGTGATGTTCAAGGTGGTCCATCTCATAACAACCCAGGACCTAATTCATCAAATACAAACAACAAGGTAAATATCATCAAAAATCTGTGATGGCTTACTTGTAACTGTGAAGACTTAATTATTACTGGGGCTTACTTGTCTCAGTGAGACTTAATGTGACTCAATATGATTTAGTTGTTACTTGTGACTGAATGTGACTCAATGCGACTTTCTGTGACTCAATGTGACTTACAAGATACCTAGTTCATCTCATTTTTAGCCTCATCTTGAATGACTTGTTACTATGATGACTTTACCTATTGTTGTAATGGTTTACTTATTTCAGGTCCAATCTGGAGAACACTTGAGTCATGCTGGAAATATATCAAGGAGAGAAAGAAGTGTTTCTGAAAGAAGAAGTGGTGTTTCGAGCAGAGGGGTTTCAAGAAGAAGAGGAAGAGCCTCTGCAACTGCCACAACAATCAAATCAGGACCTAATATAGTAACAGCCACTGCCACGACAAATGTAGGTGAAGGAAGCGGTGCTAATGCAACAGCAACAATAAGGGTAACATCCAGAGGTGGAAGATCGTCAGGGCAAGAATATGACTACATTCCTTTATGGGATAGATACATTTGAGGATCTGAATCAGTTGAAGCATAGCAGTTGCTTCAATTGTGTGATATGTAATATATTGTGTTTGGAAAACTGAAGCAATTATAGTTGAAGTTGTTAATGACTTCTTTTGGAATGTACTAAACTTGGTTTCGGTCACTTGTGATCAATATTGGTCACTTGAAAATGTGTTTAGATAGCTTAGATGACTACTGTGGTTAAGTCATGTATCAGTTCAGGTGATAACTACTATTTGACATGTAATTTGGATATGTAGGATGTTCAAATGGCTGTTATTGGACATGAATCTTTTGCAATGTTGTTTTTAATTTAGTCCGTGTATCAATCAATGAGATAAATTTATGTTTTGGTGTAGTATATCGTTGCCCTTGTTGTTGATATTTCAGTATTGTTGTTAATGTTTCAGTTCGTGAATCATAAACATGAGCATTTACTTGCAACCTACAAAAAATAGTAAAAGAGGATTGCTTGCAAACCGAAATTGCCTTCATTCACAAAAGAGGATTACATGATTACAATACCTTTCAAATGATAGATGGTACACAGAGTACTCCTAATACATCAAGCCTAAAACAAAAGCACAAGATATCAAACTACTTCAGCAGACTTACCACCACAACAACCACAACGACAGCTACAATACCCTTCAGAAATTCCAATGACGTCTCCAAAACCTCTATTTTATTCCCCATTTTTTGACAATCACATGAACATTGATACCTTTACTGCTTCGATCAGAATGAACAATCCTAATTTGGGGGACCTTGTTGCATCGACAAAGCTGAGGTGTAAATGTTAATGGGCACGTCTGAGAATCAACGTTGCTAGCTGTACTGGAACTCGTCGTGTGAGAACTAAGAGGTGGTTTGAGAGTGAATAGAGATGGAATTCGACAGGTTTAGGTTTGTGAATTGGGGATGGATTTCAGGTTAGGGTTAGCAGGTTGAAGAAAAGCATGAAATGATCTATACAATATTTTGAGGGGCAAGATGATCCATTTTCACATTCTGTTGGCTTTAAAAATCATTTTTGGATCAAAGAAGCACATGACAGGCGCATGAGGGGCGTCACTAACGGAAAAGGAACGTTTGCAACTAACTTTTCACATTCTGAAAGTCAGGGGAGGTATATGCACTTTTCCCTGGACGAATTAACTCAAAATTAATTAGAATACAGACTTGAATTTAAAAATTATACATAACGCATAATTTTCTAATGAAAGGCTAACAAATTGTAACGTCCCGACTTTCCACGTAGGAAGACACATGAGCGTTATGCCGTCACGGACCCGGTCCGTGACAAGGCTAACAACCGAATGGGTTTTAGGAGTTCAGAAGTCAAGG
>JAOVYX010013252.1:0-32386 GCA_035668315.1 Drosera spatulata
AAAAGGCCAACATATGTGTTAAGCTATTAAAGAACAACATGGGTTAATGAGAAGGAAACTGCGATTTGTTAAATTTGAGAACGTTGGATAGCTAATAGCTTTTAAGAAACCTAATATGAGAAAATGGCCTCTTCCACCATGTGCCTCATGCCAAAGCCATGTAAATTCATCAAAACATAATTCAAGGAACGGTATCTGGATTTGAGTAAAAGACTATAAACTCAATTATCCTTGTTTTCTCAAAAGGCTCCAACATATGGTCTTATTTTTTCATTTGTCTGCTTCAGTTAGTGTTTCATCGTACAATTCTTGTGTCGGCAAAACTTCATCTTGGCCCCAAAATTCAATGATTTAGGGTGTTAACTTGAATTAAATTACGTACATTCCAGAGGATGTGAATAGAAGGTATGGAATTCTTCTTCACTTCTTTTGCACAAATAAGCACCCACCCCACTTCACCAAATGGGAAAAGATGGCTTTGCTAGAGGACAAGGAGTCAAATTTATCTTCATGAAC
Organism: Drosera spatulata; assembly: GCA_035668315.1. Lineage (NCBI taxonomy): Eukaryota > Viridiplantae > Streptophyta > Magnoliopsida > Caryophyllales > Droseraceae > Drosera > Drosera spatulata. The sequence continues at coordinate 517 of JAOVYX010013252.1, forward strand.
ACAGGCCAATAGGGAACATAGCGACCACCAGTGAATAATAGAAATCCTTGTTACTAACAACAAAAGGAAAAAAAGACGTGGAAGTAGTTGTGCATTCGTAAGGCAGTAAATTTTAGGAAATGAGCAGAGTATTGCATACGAGTATCATCCTTCATCCTTCATGCTTCATTTTTATCCCCGCAAGACGATAAGACATGCAAGTGATTGCAATACCGCAAGAGTAAAGAGGAAGAACAACATACAGCAAGGGTAGATGGCCCAACATGGGAAGTCAGAAATTGTTTGTTTGGTCCACCAGCTCTAAACTCATAGCTAGGTGTGATCTGCCAAAACCCAGTGGGCGGATCTTTGCATATCCAACCGTGCACCCGAATGTCTTGGCTTTCATCTGAGTATTGATACTTGTCATCAACCTGTAGCAAACGATGTGGGGGAAAAGAAAAAACTCATTTAGGTCAAAAGTTCAAGAGGACTGCCAATTCTCCACCTACAAAAGTTATTGGACAAATTGAACAAATATGATAACATGAGTTGTTAACTGGTGAAGGACAAATGGTATAACACACGTTACACATACAAATGAAATGTTGCAAGTTATGATCATACCTCTCCCTTGAATTGTTCCTTGATTGGATTGACTAGCAGAACTGCTTCTGGGTACGCCAGGACTTGGCCTCTAGGCGGTAAGCGGTCATCAGGTTGAGGCATGTCCCTTTGCCTATTATCTGCTATAACTATATAGTTAAACCTGCCCCAGGGTAATTTTCTCATTAGATTTTCCTCTGGAAAGTTTCCAGAATTCAAAATCTCACAGGAGGAACCTCTTCCTAAAATATGCATCTCAGTGACGGCACTACTTATTAAATGTTCAACTGTTAGCACTACTTATTACTCCTTGAAGTTCATCATCGGTGAGAGGTCACTATAAACAAGAAGACTACTAAAACTTCCCGTAAGACTGGATTCAGAAAATTTACAAGGTATATGAACAACTTAGCAGATTCTATAAAGATTGAAATGGAGATGGAAAACTTTACATACTTGTCTTTATCAAGCTTGAAAGCCAGTCTGAGGTTGGGGATGTTGAGACCCGGCCAATTTTTGCGCTCCACAATACTATAGGCATACAAACCTGATACACCGCTCATCATGATGTACCTGTATCATTTTTCTATCTTTAGAAATTGGAAAATTATGTTTGACAGGTCTTCAAGGAAACTTAAGTAATCCAAAATTTATTGGCAAGGGAAACTAAAAATGCCTTAAAGAGAGCCTAGTCATAATTTCTCCTCAATCTTTCTCTGCTTATGTGGTTAGTAAAGACCAGAAAAAAAAAGGAGTCGACCTTTGATCTACATCCAGAGGGTAGTCTTTTCCTTTCAATGCAGCATTGTAAGTTTTCAAAAACGATATCTCAATCTGATCCTCCTTCTCCGTTATAACCCGGAAAGTTGATGCCTTGACCCTGTGTGATAGTAATGATACCAAAATGTTAGAAGGCATCTCTGGGAAGTATAGCTACTTATGATGGGCTATACAGAGTAATTTGACCTGAATCAGAGATACTTTCTAGAAGGAATTCAAGCATTAGAAAAAACATGATGAAATAAATGCAGGGAGTTGCAGCAGAAGTACCTTTCAAATTTTCCCTTTGTTCCCTTAGTACCTGGTGGAGCCCAAACCACATCCCAATACCTAAATATCGAATTTCCAATTAGATGAATAACTTCGAGAAATGGTTTGAGAACACCAAATTATGCATCCACCCCCATACTTGTTTATTTCTGGGAAGAACTAAGCTTTTTCTCACTCTTTGCAAATCCAAATGGGGTTAAGTGTGCCCGGTTTAATGTTTTTCAACTCCAGTAAATATCGATGCCACATGAGTAATAGCAAATATACTGAAGCATAACAAAAGGTCTCACATACAAGAATTCCAAGTTTGTTCATACAAGTTGAAAAGGACCATATACAAGAATGCCATTGCATCAAAAAGACAAAATTTAAAAAAAATAGTAATAATAATAATAATAATAATTCAAGGATGAGAGCAGAAAATCTGAAGGACTCACCCTCTATCATCTTCAGGGAGTTGGATGCCAAGTATATTTTCGATCCCATTGTACTTGATTCCTGTGACAAATCCCCCCGGTTTTGAGAACGTGACCTGGGAAATACCATTATCCAGCACCACCTGCATATGAAACACCAACAGCAAATCAGTATCTGCGGAATCTTTCACCACAATTTCAAAAAATTACATCAAAGCAGCTTAAGTTAGTGCAACTAGTTGGCTCTTGAAAACTTCAATAACATGACATCAACGCTCCCATGACTAGGTAAACCCAAACCATACTTGGAGTAGTTGTTCTTTCAACAAGACACAACCGTTTCCCCCCTTCATGCATCATCGTACCCTGTTGGTACGACGTGACTAATTTCACCTAGCCCTTACGTATGTGACTCCTAAACCTCATCTCTATCATTTTATTACAGCAAAACAAGGGTCTGAATAGACCTCCGAGTGATCCACTTTTCGATTCCAGCAAATCAATTCACACAATATCCTTACCTCTTCGCAATTCTAAGCCAGCATTTGTCATCAACAAATAACAACCCTCACATCACAAATCGAACATTCAACCACAGCATTCTCGTCACAAATCCACCACAACACAGCAATTCGCTATAACGACAATAATCGAACAGAACAGAACAGCATACATCTGCATCGTGGACGACGAGTCGCACAGGCGGGCCTTTCGGCTTCGGTGGCAGCGGCGGCGACGCTGCTTCTGTTCTATCCTGTGGACCTTTCGGCGAAGTCGGCGCTGATTCCGGTGGACCTTTTGGCTTCGACGGCGTCGCTGGAGCCGGTGCTTGTGATGGATCTTTAGGTTTCAGCGGTGGAGATGCCGTCGGCGGTGGTGTTTCCGGTGGTGATTGTTCCGGCGGCGATGTGTCCGTTGGCGGCGGCGGCGTTGGTGTTTCCGATCCTTCAGGCGCTGCTGCTGGTGCCCTTCTAAGAAAATAAGGGACACCTTAATTAGTCGTATTCGTTATATTATGGTTTTGTTATTGAAAAAAAATGAAATGATACAAAAGTTTACGCAGTCACTTTATATAGCATGATTTGCATTAGTTTTAATTATTCAGTTTAGATTTTAGTTATTAGGTTTTGAGTAGGATTCAGTTCGTGAAAGATTTTATCTAATATGTGACATGCAACATATTTGTATTACTTCTATTTGTTTCCTAACAACAACATAACATTATGATGTGCATTGAAAACTTATATGATCATGTGATCATAAATTCACAATATTTCAACATCCTTGTTATATTTGTATCAGAGTTTAAAAGTTAGTCTAGATTGTGGTTAACTAAATCTAAAACTTAACAGTTGACTAAAAAGTTGTATTTTTCGCTTATTTTTGATGTTATATCCCATTTAGATGATCCCAACGTATATGACGGAGTTTCCAACAAGGCCATATCATGTGCTTCATTTTCACAAGGACTCATCACTCTCTGTTATCCATGAAGCGTAAGTTATCAATAGACATCAGGCTGCATACCTTGGAGGAGGAGGAGCATCAGAAGAGTATAACTTGGAGTCACAAAGGGAATTAGCTGAAGCCACAGATATGTCACCGCAGGAAACCATGAAAGGGTAATCCTTCGTCTTGAACGGTCCCCAAAAGAAGATGACATTCCCGCTTATCGACAACCCCAGCTTCATATCTTCCTTTGCCAATTGCTTCTTCAGTATATCGGCTTCCCCGTGCGTATTGATTTTCATCACGGTGGTGCTAGCCGACTTTTGCGTGAAGACTGGCACCTCAGCCTCACCTAGGCGGGCATCTTGCTCATCCCATCTCACCTCCATGACCATAGATCCGAACTCTGTTCCGATCATCTCATTCCTGTTCTCAAAGACATAGACCTGGTTTAAAATATAATGCTTCATGTAAAGCGTTATGAATAACAGACGAAACGCACCTGTTATCTGCCTCCATCAATAGCTCCATGTCCGTGGACAAAACCGCTTGATCATCTACAAACCCACCGTCCACATTGAAGTTTGAGACGGCAAGACGCTGGACCATGAACTGCGGCATTGTTGCTTTCTTGAAAGCTAACCATACCACGATCACACCAATCGCACACAGCAATAAAAGGAGCAAGATAACCACCATTACAATCACCTTGATACGTCCTCCGCCACCTCCACCACCGTTCATGTTGTCATACTTTGGTGGTTTGCCACCCAGGCCGGAGCGTCCTGGTGGCTTCGGCAGATCCTGTGAGGAGTCCATTCTTGTTTTCCTTCCTGTGTCTTGGCTAACGGATTCAACGACATTCGTCTTCCAGATGTCTTTAATTTAAATTTAGTATTAGTTTTTGGGGTCGATGGTTCTTATACCTATAATTAGTATTGCGATTACGAAGGAATTGAAGTGATTATTGCAAAATGATGGGTGAGCTTGCGCCAAGCTTGTTTCTGGAAACAAAGTTTCTAAATTTGTCAAATTGCCTTTGACTAGTCTGTGGAAGAAGAGAGAATCAAATTCGTTAATTTCCCTCCACATTTCAGGAAAATAAATGTCCGGTGTGGCAGTGTCCAATATCAAACCTGACTACTTTTCTTTGATCTATGCAACAAAATTATATTCAATACGTTACCGTATTTAAAAAAGAAAAAGCCACAGACTGTATGTCCATTTAACTAAGGGTGAAACTATAAATATACAAAAATATATGTAAACGCTCAAATGACCATAATAACCGATGTCTTCGCCATACAATAACGCCTGCAACATATAAGACCTTCGTCTTCATCTGGACTATGAAGTGGTGAAGATACCACTACCACATTCACACACTCAGATAGCAGCCATTTCACGAACCAGCAACAAAGGAATATAAATGTCAAGAAAAAAATCAAATTGAAGTGTTAAATTCTTTGAGCATCATGACGACGAGGAGTTACGGACATTTAGTTAAGAATTCATATAATCCAGCAGAACTTTTGTTCTTTTATTCCTCTTGAGCTTGCGGACTGCCGTCAACTCAATTTGCCTAACTCTCTCCCTGCTAACGCCTATCGACTCACCTAACTCTTGCAACGTCTGTCGCCTTCCATCTGACATTCCAAATCTGCCTCGAATCACCTCTCCCTCCCGTTCGGTCAGAGAATCCAACAGTTTATCCACATCCAGCCTCTTGAACAGCTTATTTACAAAAGCTTCATTGTTTGACTGCCCCGGGTCCGCTAGGATTTCCTGGGAAACACAAACCCATCAATCAATCCAGCAGACACATGAAAACGGAACATATATAAGTGCTATTCGCATTGATATAATTCTAGCGCTTTCACTTTACAACATAGAAAATTTCTAGTCGGCGGACCGGTGACATGCTTTGAGGATGAATAGAGCAAGCGATAAAAGAGTGAATGCCTTGAGAGCGGAGCTTTCCCGTGCGCATTTTGCGGCCTGTAACTAGATGCCAGAAACCACAATATCCCTGTGATCAAGTGTACGCCAACATGGTGAAAGCTTCAATCCTAGAGGTCATTGGTATCAAGAGATCGACCATTATCGTTCTCTTTCACTTGGCCATTTAAGCTTTCAGTTTCCTAGGCAGGAAACTGCAGACTATGACGATCACACAATAACTCAAACCCTCCTCGTCGTCCTCCTCATCGTCATTTAGACATTTCACTAGCCAAGGTTGACCACATGACCCGACTTTTCCATTCTTCATGGTGAAATAAGCCTATCTTAGGGAATTTCACCATGTCCATACCCTCCACAAATCACCTCAACTCTTTTAACAACTATGTCCCGGTTGTGACCAACAAATGACTATACATCCAGCCCATCTCCAATTATTTCCTCTGATTTTCATCCAGGATGAGGGTAACTCTTATCGGAATCCAAGAGAGACCCAAAACTCTCTCCATCATTTTTAGGATTTGTTTTTTTTTTTCCCCTTGAAAAAATATAATTACCCAGAAACAGCTGACTGCAGCTGTTCTCAAGACGGCTTAATATTCATTCAAGGTTTTGTATACGTACATTGTTTTCTTGATTCAATTGACCACAGCAGAACATAATTGAGATGGAGAGAAGGAACATACTGTAGCGTTAACATTGTCGAACATCCCAACCTTCTGGTCCAGAGATATTGCTCGCTTCGGAATCCTTTTTACAGCCTCTAGCCTCTTCATTGTGATTCCTGCTGCTTGCGCCAACTCTTCATCGGTAGGTTCCTTTTTGTTCTCACTATACAGAATATTCCTGGCCTGCTTCACTTTGTAAGCTGCCTCAGTTACATGATACTGCAGCACCAAGGCAATAAAATGATTTATGAACTTCACGAGTGCAAAGTTTTTATAAGCCGGAAAGACGAGGAAAGGAAAAAAGAGGAAAGCAGCCTGGTCACTTGAGTAAGCAACCTGATGAACCCCGTCATAGGTGGAACCATCTTTCAGAATCAATGTATTGAATCAAATTCACAGGTAATTTCTCTAAAACTTGGGAGCAAATGAACAAACACATGGTAGTTATCGGTACGACTTGTTTATTTGGACTATATAAGTGACTTCTTTTCCAACCCATGTTCAGCTCTGATTCCTTTTAGACTTCAGTAAGTGATAATTGATTGGTCTAAAGTAGACAAGAATACAATAGATAACATCTAAAGATCACATAAGAGATTGACCACTCCAAAGATAACAGCAGTTGACGGTGCCCCCTTAGGGTCCTTTTTCTATAAAAAGACATAATCTCTATACTCTATACCAATTTCTTGTAATTCATAACATAATAGGAACCTTTACTTTCTTTCCCATCTGCTTGGACGTGATATATCACCGAGGAACTTACAGGTACGCGTATTAGCCTGGCTCGATCATTGAGACCCCTACGAACAGCCTGCCTAATCCACCAATGAGCATAAGTTGAGAACCTGAAACCTCTTGATGGATCAAACTTTTCAATACCTCGAATGAGCCCTAAGCATCCTTCCTGGAGAGAATAAAACCACATATCAGAAGAATAGTGTCTCCCTTTTTTACTTCCTCTTATGCTTTCAAAGAAAATATTCAACACAAAGCCGTGTTCAATAAAATTTGCATTTGGTTCAGTGGAGAGATCAGAAACCTGAACAAGATCTTGCACGGCCACTCCAAGTCCCTGATACTTCTTGGCGATTGAAATGACAAGCCTGATGTTGCTTTTAACCATCCTTTCTTTGCAGTTAATACCATGGTTTACAAGCTTCCTCAGGGTCTTCTGATCAGTTCCGGCTGCAACTGCCCATTGTGCGTAGTTGGGTGGTCCACCACATTTTTCGGCCAGCTCCTTTTTGAGCTTTTCTAGTTTCAGCAGGTCCTAAATTTTCAGTTCATTATAAATATTAGAAGAAATAGGCCAAAGAGATATCATAGATGCAGTTATTCAATACTTAATTAAAAAAAGACTTCACGTGAAAAAAATCAAAATAGACTATTCATGAGGCACATTACCTGCATACCCCCAATGCCATGATAGGAAGAGAAAAAAAAATCAAAAGCACATCATAGCTTGTAAAAAACACAAACATAGCACAAAGCTCCCACTAACACTCGGAAATAAAATGAGCACAAAAACTACCTTGGAGGTACTATACGAGTTGGGAACAATATAAATCATCCAGAATAAATCTATGGAGAAAATTATTGTGAAGGGAGAAAATAGTATATGATCAAAGTAAGTGGAGTACACAAGGGAATAGACCTGAAATTTTAAATGAGAGTACTCTCAATTTTCAGAATGAATCTATTGGGAGTTTACATTATAGCGTCCTTAACTGTGGATTCAGGTGCTAGCTAATTACTACTCTTGAAGTTGACTCTACAGTCAAAGATGAAAACCTCACCTAGAAGAGGTGATGGGATTCAGGAGGAATATGGTACAAAAGGATGCAAGAATTGCCTTTGAGTTAAACCCAAAGAGATGATCAAAATAACATCCTTGTACCAGTGAGAACTGAAAAGTACATGACACAAAAAGTTCGTACCGAACCCAAGGCACCAAGGCCTAGAAAAGAGGAAGTCGGAGAATTTGGAAAAGAAATACTACCATGGTCGACTAGAGGAGGGCAACAGTAGTTCTTCATACTACTAAAATTGAATAATACCTGTATTCCGTTGGATAGTTCCACCTCTTCCTTGGCAGTTAGAAGCTTGAACTTGCTTGCCATTGCTCTGAAATGACGAAGTGGATCATTATAATTAACTTTTCGAGAAGCAGTACGCTTTTTACGACTAGGGGAGTGCACTTTCACCGGTACACTATTAATTTCAGCCTTTTCAGCCGCCTTTTCTCTCCTCGTTCTTCTTTCTGTTTGACGGTTTGATCTAACAGCTATGCCATCGAAAAGTTCTGCTTCCAAAAGTTCCAGTTCTTCATTTGAAGGCTCTAACAAACCCATCCCACAAACGGGGTCCCGCAGAGAAGAGTCTTCTGTCAAATTAGTACCAAAATTTATGAAAGCTTGGGCAATCTCGCATGGCTCACTTTCTAACTGTTGAGCGCTCCTAAAATCAAGTTCTTCGTTTACTAATTGCACACTGGTAGATTTATGTTCTGTTCTCACAAGCTCACTGCGTTGGGCCTCTATCACCGCTTCCTTTGCATATTTGGCTGCAGCCCTGGCTAGAGCTAACGCTTCAGCAGCAGCTGCCGCGATCACAGCTTCTTCACTTTCAATAAGTATCTCTGTGGCCAAAGTGGACTGGAATTTAGCCTGCACAATTACATAATATACAAGTAACAAGTGCAACAGAAATGTCACATCACATGCACTTCACACATCATCGCATTCATTCATGAGATATAAAGAACATTGATTCACAACAAAACCGGAAGATTTTCATCCTTTCCATTTACATGACAAGAGAAGTCCATGACTGAGGGAGAAAAAAAAACCTAGAGGAATTTCCTACATGTCATGACTTAAAGCACATCTAGATATATTTCTCAACCCCAAACAAAGCGGGAGATAGTTTCAACCGAGACTCTAACTCATGACTAAGACATTCACAGCATAACTCCATCACCAACAGATCAATCTTGTTCCCAAACAATACCACAGCGAATCGCAACTCATATGACCAGACAAGGTTTGTTCCTGAGCTGATCATAACTTGATAGCCGATCCAATGTTCTCTACTGGCACACTATCATCATATTCGAAATCGCTCGAATGGATTCCATACCTCAGGAGAACCAACAATCTGGTCCAAATACGGAAAAGTCATCACGGAACTCTCCCTGCCTTCCAACGACTGCAGACGCATCCTCTCCATCTGTATCGCCGCACTCTCCACCGTCGGCATCACATCCGGCGCTACCACTGCTGCCGCCGACGCCACACATCGACCCCGTACATCACCGCACGCCGTCACCGCATCCCTCCCTTTCCCTGCGAACAAAATATCAATCAATCAATCAATCAATCAATCGCAGACACAAAGATCAAGAAAGACAGAATTCGATGAATTGAAGTACCGAGGAGTTTAGGGTGCGGTTGAGGGAGGAGCTTGGAGTGAATCGAGAGTGAGTCCGGCTGCCATTTGAACTGCGGCAGCAAACATGACATCTTTCAACTCCTGTTGCCGCTGACGACGACGACGACGATGATGATGATTGGAGCGTGGCTTTGTCGGCGGTCGCCGTGGTGAGGTGGAGGTTAGTTGCCGGCGGTGGCGAGGTCGGCGGCGGTCGGAGAATGGGCGAGCGGAGGTGAAGGGACACTGAAGAGAGGAGGGTGGAGGGCGTGGAGGCGCTAAAACTTATGAAGTAAATGGATAAGGGGCACTGGGCAGTCGTCTCATGGACATGATGACCGACCACATCATCGAGCCTTTGGGACACTCGGATATTTTCCCTTTTCCGTTTTCCGTTTTCCGTTTTCCCTTTTCTTCACTCGCCTGATTTACTTGTCTGAACTAAAATTAAAATTTGAATTCGATGCCTTTTTGCCAGAAAATTACTCCTCAATGGGAAAATCTCAACTATGTACCCAGTATTTACCTGTACAGTACTCCACGATGTCCGAAATTGCTCACATTCTTGTTCCCTATATTGTACTCATATAGAATTCCATTAAACCTCCTTGATTTAATCATAGAGTATCATACGGATGATATGGATGATGATATCTGACTTGTATCCCATATTATCATATTTCCTTTTATTGAAATGTTTGAATATGACACGAAAATTTATACGAATATTAAATTTTTTTTTATAACAATGAAATTTATTGTAATACCTATGAGAAAAAATAATGAATATATTATAATAGATAAGATTGATTTGATATTTTTTTATATTAAAAAATTATCAAAAAAGATTGATCAAATAAAAAAACGTTAAGATTAATAAAGGGAGTAAGATTTCTACCGCAGACAAACAAACATCCAAATCTGCACTTCAAAGCACAATGGTGTCTGCAACACATGATAACTGCGTCAAGCCCAAATCTTGCATGATACATTCCTCAGCAGCATATGGTGTCTCCTGTGCTAAGTTTAGGATTTTCAAGTCAGAGAATTTTCTAATCAGACGATTGTTCCAACAACCAGATGGATGTACCACACTACCATGACCCAGGTGCTCGAACACCATGAGGGGAACACAAGTCCAGAATCAGCAGAGAACACGACAGAGATAAAAGAGTCCAAATGATAAATGATGCCTACAGATTCACAGAACTCAACTACTACTACGAAACTCAACTACTCTTGATTCGATAGCATCTCAGGTTTCCTTCCCACAAGTGGCTACATGAGACTTGAACTGCTCCAGCTCCGCCAACACCTCCTCTTCTGACCTGTATATCAAGTCGCTCATTCGCCAAATCTGCAGAACGAATCTCAATAAGAAACCAGGACGAACACCTAACAAAATTGGGAAGGAAAAAAAAAAACGCAAAGGAACTTCCCAAGATAACATGAGAAATCATGTAACATCAAGATTCAAGGTTAAGATAACAAGCATTTGTTATGGGAAACAAATTTATAGAAATGTGGAGCCATGTGCATAAAACAAACAAAGGCATTTGAGCTTAATACCTGCAATGTGCCACCTCCACCACTACTCTCGCAGTCATCGGATACACTCACAATGGTCCATGGATCATATGCATTCCAGTGAAAGTCAACAACTTTATCCCTACAAGAAGTTCCAAGTGAATTTATTTCAAATTGGACACAAATTGCTGACCTCGATCTAGGTGCATATTTTAACTCCCCCTTCCGCCGGTCCAGATACTCTTTAGGAAGGATGAGATGTGCCATTCTATGGGCACTTCACTAACCATCGGTTTTCATAGAGAAACTGTGAAGGAAAAGGAATGGTTGTCACTAAGACAAAATCACAATCACAATGAGTACCTGTGCCCAGCGTGTTGAAAGAACAATCCCGGAGGGGAACTTGCATTCCTTGTCCCAGACTCATTCTTTATGCCAACCTGAAAATAATGCAAAACTCAAATTTAAAAAGAGAGGTGGCAATTGATCGCATAGCTGCAAACACTGTCAAGAACAGGATGTCCTTGTTTTGAATGTCCCTTGATATATTATGATCAAGCATCATTAAAAGGACAAGCACCAACTATGAAGACATTAAAGCCAAACCTCAAACTGCAAAGCGTACTACAAATAAATATCCCCTTTTTTTCCCTCCAGAGTGATTGTTTTCGTTTTGCTGAAGCGAATCAAGGTCTTTTCACAACTTACAAATATACTCTTAACTCTCACAGGAATGGCAATGTCTAGCCACAAGTGACATAGAAGCAGGTTGAAATTGATTATACTAGTAGTAACACACAGAGGTTTACACCCTTTCCTCACAATTAAAAAGTTGTTCCCATTCATCATTATCAACAGAAAAGTGTTTACACTGCAATTTCATTCACACATCGCCGGTATGGCATGCATGTAGGAAGTGGGATATGAGAGGCAAATATTCTCCACTACCAGAGCAGAATGTGTTTGTGCACAATGGCATGGCTAGGAAAGAGATGATTCAATGAGAACAAACACATTTCCATCAATAACACTGGGGAGGAAGTCATCCGTCCGTATCTGAGTTAGACTCCCAACCTTATCATAATCCCATATGTTTACGAGACCATCCTCAGCAGCACTTCCAAACACTGTTGGGTTTTGCGGTGACCACTGAAACATGCAGTCATGAAGTGCATCTGTGAGCCAAAAGAAGAGGGGAAATGAAAACTATCTTCCACAAGTCATTTAACGCACCTGCACACAGAGCACTGCAGCTTTATGACCTTCAAACTTGTAAACTGGAGCGCCCACTCCATCAGAAGTGAGATTCCTCCGGTCAAACATTCGAACAGAATTGTCAGCTGATCTGATAAAATGTTGTACCATGAAAAAAATAAGGCACTTCCACCAGTAGCTAATCAAAAGAAGAAAAGGATGTGATATCCTACATATACATCACTTCAAAAAATTGGAATATTAGTATCAGAATCTGTGCATACCCGGTCAAGATGTAGTTCTCATCAAACGGATTCCAATCAACACAGTGAAGATCAGCGTAGTGGGCTTTTTCAACCTGCCCAAGAGAAAGCCAACAGACTATGACTACAACTATGGACTTCACTCGAGATAAACTAGAATGTAAGCAGTATGTTGCACGACCATTAGCAGGCAATCACGGCCGTGTAGAAATTGTAAATATAATAGATGTCTCATGCAGTGATGCAGTTATACTCTGATACTGATAAACATGGACCGTAGAGAATTTTACAACTACTTTCTCTGCAAAAGGTCATAGCAGAACTTCTAAAGAATGAAGAACGAGAAGTGCATCGCTCGTCAAAGGAATAAGTTTAAACAAGTAAAATAAGCAAAAGGAAAAAGGAAAAACAAAACTATAGAACTCACCTTGACCACAGGACTAGAGCCTGTTCGTGCATCCCACAATATGAGGCATGAATCGTCTCCAACGCTACAAAACTCCTGCGCACTTCAGCAAGTTCTAATATGTTAAAATTACAGAATGATGACTGATAGTGGGTATCGGGAATATAGGACCACAAGGACAGACTTGTGGACTACCTCTTCGGGCAGAACTGCACATCCTCAACAGTATCTTCATGCCCTTCAAAGATGCCACGTGGCCCGACAGAAGGGGTGTCTCCATTTTGTTTGATAATTGGTTCAGAACCTTGAGGTTTGTTAGTGGATGGATCTGAAGCCGTAGCTGAAATATGGTCATGAATGCTCCACAAAACCACCGTCCTATCTTTTCCTGCCATACATTTCAAGATGGTCAGAAAGGTTGTAAAAATTGCATAAAATCGAAAGAATGGTATACAAGCCAATTCTGATCGTTAATAAAGGTGAGGGGAGGATCAAACTTGAGAGCCTTGAATTATTAATTTGACTAACCAAATTACTAAGGTCCAGTTGGTTAAAGGCTGAAGCAGTTCCTGGTTATGATGTACCAGTACCATAAAATATAGTAGAAACTGGGTCAATGAATTACAGAAAAGCATATTTTTCCACCAAATCCTAAAATTCAGGGCTTCTATTCTGGTAGCAGGTAAATTCTACCTCGCCAAACCAAAATAAGTACTTCGGGGAGAGAAAGTTCAGAAACCATTCACATCTCACACACGAGGTTTCTTAAAATTATCAGTCTAAAATCACAAATGATTAACACGTACAAATATTGGTATAAACAAAGTTGTCCATTAAAAACACAAACGACAGCTATTCGTAATCCTGCACGAGAAGAGTCTATTACTTGCAGAGTGGAAAATGAGGTATTTTCTTGAAAGAAAAAAAAGGGGTTTCTCATACATCCTAACTGGGAGGCGCAATCCCTCTATTCAACAAGTTTCTACGGTGAGCTGGCCTAGGAGATCATCAACATTGAACATGATACCCTGAAAACCTCACTCGAGCACTCTAATAGATCTTCAGAATGCATACTCAAATGAAAACCCATATTGCTATATTGTAGTAGCCTGTCATCTCAAGTACACTGAAACAATCAAAACCTCAATGTTTTGTCTCGTTGAGAATGCACAACATTGACGTTATATTTAGATGATTAGTAAGCTCTGCAGTCAATACGGCTAACATAAAAATTTAGGCAGTGATGCCAAGATGAGATTAAACTTAAACCTAATACAATCAACAGAGAAAAGAATAAACAAGCAGAGTGCTGTAAAAGACGATAGCTTCGCAAGCCATTAATCAAGTTCAGGATCTTTCCTTACCTCCAGAAAGTACATAAGGTTCAGCGGGGGACATCGCAAGAGCAAACTCAGCATTTTCTTTGTGTCCTACCAATATCTGCATGAGGTCGTTTTTGCATACCAAAAAGTGAAAACATACTTAAACAATGAAAGGAGATTGAAAATTAATTCACATACCAAATTGGGGCGAGACGGTGCACTACCCAGCTGTGCATGACGATTTGGTTGAGCCTCAATGTCCCAAATAAGAACCTTATCATAATATCAAAATGTTTATCAAATGCTAACAGATGATCATCAGAACAGTAAACGACAAAGTTTGTGCTTATATATCATATATTGGAAAGTGTTTAAAAGAATGATAATATTATACTACAATGATAAACCAACAAAAAAACACTCATCTAATGATCATAAAACCAAATGGATGGTAAGCTTACCTCAGGACTATCAGTGTGTGTCGCAACGATCTGATTACGCTGCGGAAGTTCCCTGATCCGGTTCACCTGCAACAGTTTTGTACAGAAGAAGATGCAGATGATTCTCATATTAAATGTAGCAAGACTCGAAGGATAGAGAAGAGGCAATAAACAATAAGCCTGAATTGATAGTGGAGTATGGCCACTACTCACGAGTAGCTTGAATCTTGCTACTCTCATACAACTAGCACATGGGAAGAATGAAGTATCATGGAACATGCTTCTAGTTTTGACAAATCAGTAATCCAAGAAACTACCAAACAAATGAGCAAGAAACAACGGTCTGCAAGGATTTCTATGTTCACAATAGCTATTACTAGAGCACATTCAAGTGACAAGAGTAAGGTATGCGGTTTTCATACCTCTCCAGGATGTATAATAGTCTTGTACTTCTTCACAAAAGGAGAGCGAGCTTCTTCGTTGAACTAGGACATCAGAAATCAAACCAGGTCATTTCAAAATCTCAGTTTAAAATATAATCATGAATAAATACCAAACAAGGCTGTAACATTGTGCAAAAAGGATCTGTTCACATTTTTTCCATTAAGAAAAAAAATTATGTATACATATAGCCACCTCCTTCAATGACTTTCATCTTGGTATCTTGGTTTCCAGTCTAAAATCACCAAGGTTAAACAAGTAAACAACAATTCTGAGAAAAAGAGCGAGTTACCTGAGATATGTGCTCTGCAGCTGCAACTCTTGGTTTCACAACATCACAGTTTGCTATGACTAAAGTATTTGGCACACTACCATCAGTCTGGCAAGAAAGAGAAGGAATAACTTAAGCATGCGCATGGGGTTGTGTAAAAGGGAAATCAACTGTCATAAGAAATTGTAGAGTGATCTAAAAATAACTAAATTTAAGTCATGAGATAGATGTCCTCGCAGAGTCACTAACTAGGTATGCATAATTAGAGAAGATGGAAGTGCTAAACAAGGAAGCTATATATGGTCAAGGTTTAGATATTTCCCTAGGCCCAAATCTCTCCAACGGTGATGAATAGGCATCCTTAGATGCTTCGTAGGCACAGGCAACGGCACAGTACCATATCCAGACCTGCAAACTTATTCACCGCCCCCCTCTCCCTCCCTTCGATGGCAAGGCAAGTGAAGCCGGCCTCCTCTAATGCCGCCCCGCCTAACATCATTTACTACAACACTAGCACCTTCTACGCAAGACACCACAACTCACAAAGCTAAACAAAGTGACAGACCTGCTCAGACACATAAAGCCGATGTCGATTCTTGTAGGTTCCCTGCTCAAGCTGTGCTCCCCATCTGCACACAACACACACATTCCCAACCACCACAAATCAACACAACAAACACTCAACAACGACAACACACTCAAGCTCAAGCTCAACAGATCTGAACCAATCCAAAACCCTAGAAACAACACCACACCAAACAAAGAGAACATAATTCGACTCGAATCGTTTACCTGCAAGAGAGAGAAGGCCAGAGGAGATTGTGATTGGCGAGCCAATCGTAGAGCACGGGAACCAGCGACTTCCACTGGATGTACTTCTCGTCGTTCGTCGACAGCTGCAGCTGTTGCTGTTGCTGCTGCTGGTTCTGCTGCCTTCCTCTCATCCTCGATCCGGTGGTGTGGGCTGGCGGCTCGGCGGCGACGTCGGGGTCTCCGGCGCCGGCGCCGGGGAGTTTCTCTTTGCGTTTTCGCCCTCGCTTCGGTTTCTCTCTCCCGGTCTCCGCTGAGTCCATTTTCGGACAACAAAGAGGGGACTGCTAACGGCAAATGCGGAATGGTACACTTTGTTGTCCATAACAGATACTCCTAGATATCTTGTCTAATTTGTACGGGTAAATAAACGACTGTTGTTCTATCCCATACTCTCATAAAACAAAATATATTCATAAGCCACTCTAGTAATTTTTGCTAACATTTGATCAATTAAAGTTGGTTAAGATCTATTTTGATCTTCATAATAAATATATATTAAAATTTATAATCAAAAAAATATGTATTCAAATATTGTTTAAAATATTTCAAGAAGACATCAATATTACTATCAATCATGTATTTTTTCATAAATATGATAAATGTGATGAACGATTGCATATTATTTGATATAAAAACTAAATTCATCAAAATATGTACTGAATAATGATTTTTTGTTAATATTTACTTTTTCTATCTCATGTTACATGTAATCAATTGACACAATACACAGTTTTATGTATGTGATAAATTTTCGTGAAATTTGATATAGAAAAAATACTATTTTTTTAGAGATGATGGCGTTAACTGTAACGATTATGAGAAAATTAGTAGATATACTGATTCGATATTTTTTAGAGTAAAAAAGTTGTTAAGAAAAGGAAAGGTTACAAATAAATTAGGATATCCAAAAAAAATGTTACATGTATTATGAGAAGAAAAAAATAATAAATTATTGATACTCAATCATATATTTGTATGTCATGACATGGATTTGTTTACACATAAATAAATAGTTAAGATTTAATATTAAAAATGAATGATTAAAAAAACATAAGTACTTAATTTTAATGCTTTGTTTATATATTTTAAATCATAATCGTTCATTTTTCATTAAACATCTTCATAATATTTTCTAAATTCCAAATAAAAAAATATTGTCTTCTAATTTTTTAAGTTTATTTATTTTTAATGAAATCAATACCGAATATTTTTTACTCACCAAGTAGAATCTTACGAAACAGGTCCAGGACCTCCCGCAGCCAATATTCCCACTGGTAGGAAAAAAAAAAAAAAAAAAAAGTAAACAACCACCAAACTCATAAACCTTCATCGCCGGTACCACTCGCCACATTCGTCGTCGCCGAAGCCCTAGATCGATAACCTCACTCATCGTCAATGGTAACCAACCTCGATTCCGATCTCTGTATATTTTCCCTTTTTTTTCGATCCGATTCGATTCGATTCGATTTACCACTGTTTGCGTGTTATGCGTGATTCGCAGGCACCATCGGCGAAACCGATCACCTCGCCGGTGCCGGAGTCGCTGTATCCGACGCTCTCCGTGTTGCTGCTCGCTGTCGGCTTAATCGTCACCGCTTCGTTCTTCATGTGAGTCTCGTCGCGCCGACGCTGTACTTCTTTTTTTTTTTTTGCTTATCGTTTGTGGATTTGTGAATTTGTGATTGGTAGGGGATTGGATGGATTGGATTTCGTGGATTTGAAATCGAGCAGAGAAATTGACCGTAATGAATTGAGACTGTGTTAAGTAGTTGGATTCATTCGAGGATTTTTTATAGGAGGAACTTTTAGGGGAAGTCATGTGAAATCAACAGACTAAGTTGAACGAGACTTGTGTGCTCTGCTGGTTTGAAGACAATCAGCCAATAACCATTATGATTTGTCGATTTGACGGTAATTGAGTAAACGAGTGATTCAAAATAAAATTGGTAGATTGGCCAACTGTCCTGGTGAACAGGACGAGTTATCTGGTGCTTGAATTCGGCATGAATCGTCGAATTTATGAAACCAGAATATCCTCTATTCTTAAAATAAGTTGTACAACTTGTTTTAGTTATGTAAAAAATCGGGGGAAGAAAATCCTCAGAAGCTATTTTAAATATAATGGCCAATGAGCTATTTTCTGTGACTATAGACTCACCAAGCAGAATTGAGCCAACTTGAGATCATAATCTGCTGTCTTTTATTTTCATGGTATGACTAGAAGTTCTCTTGTTTCATTATTGAGTTTGTTTTCCATAGCGTCTATGCTGAAGTATTGTGTTAACTATTCAATCTTATCTGCAGATTCATATGCCCGTATTTCAATCTGCTAAGTTAATAAATCTTATCTCTGGTCGATTGACATATTTGGTTTGGGCTCAAGCATTTCAAGCCTGATAAGAAAGTTACAACATTGTTGTTCTCTTTCATTTACTGAAGTGGGGAAAACCACAATGCATATTCACGTGTATTTCATCCTTGCCTAAACTTTGGATGGCTTTGAGCTGATCATTATAATGGGGTTTTATTTCCTGTTGGTTTGAATGACTAGGCACCTTGGCAAATAAATTCTGTGATTGCTATTTTGTTCTTATTTACGTCTTTGAGTAGAGCAGAACCTTTGGGTTGTTTATAAGAAGTAGCCCAGCAAGTCCAATAGTTCCTCTACCATAACTACTGTATTATGGTTTGAATCCTGGTGCATAACCTTGGTTGGCTGGTTTGAGCCTTTGCATGATTCATGACATATTGAAAACTTATTGTTAGCTGCTCGAGCACATTAGGCAGCATGGGGTAAATGGGGTGATGGGAGTTTGACCAATAGTGCAGCTAGGCCCTGTTGCTGAAGTGGTTTATACATTTTTAAGGCGGCTTCTCTGATATAAATTTTGACATATTTGGCTGCAGCTATGCGGCAACTTCTTCCAAAAAGAGTCGCAGCCTTGCTAAGGAGCTGATCACTGGAGCGGTGGCATCTGTTTTCCTGGTACATGCGTCTGCCAAATCACTTTGTCCACGCATTTTATTGAACTTCTTATCTTGAATATTGACTTTGCTGCTTTTCTGGTGCAGGGTTTTGGATCCTTGTTCGTACTTCTGTCCACTGGGGTTTATGTCTGATCTGCGCCCATCAAGACATTGGCATCTCATGAGGACTAATTGAACTTATGAGAAGGGCCCTTTTTAGAAATGATATTATGTTTCATGTTGCTTGACATCGAATGAATTAAGTTCAAATGCACTTTTCGAGGTTTATTCAGAAATTAGAAAGACAGATTGTTGGCTTTTTTGTATTTCAGACCACATTTGGGTTTCTTTATCGAGACTGGGTTTTCAGTTGTAGCTGTTGTTGAGTCGGGCTTCACTTGTCTAAGAACATGTGGATTTAAGAACATGTGGATTTTCAGTTGTGCAGGATAAATTTTGATATGATATATTTACAAAATGCATCAAGTGTATAGAGTGAGATTACTCCCGTAAATCTGTTGGGATAAAGCGCAAAGCATTGATTGAGAAACATTCAAGACATGGAATATTCTGCAAATGAGAAAAGCAGCAGAAACCTCGTCCAGTTAGCAATCTGCGCTGCTGTTTCGCGCTAAGCAATTTTAACTGAACTAATATCAGAACAGAATCAATTGACGAGCATAAAAGGAAAAGATTACACTGTTCTAATGGCGTCTCAAGAACATCAACTAGAATAGAATTGAGGGGGTGCTATCACTATCATTGCTCAAGTTCGAATTGAGACTTGAAGGTTTCAACTAGTTTCAACTCTTCCTCTTTGCTAAGTTTGCAGTTCCTCCAATCGGCCTTCTCTTGGATCTTCAGCAATCCCGCAAGCACCTGAAAGATGATGGCAACATGGTTGGTGGTAATGATTTTTTTAACACATTCAGTTTCTACTTTAACTTGTACAGCAGCTAATAGAACAAGCTCAGAATGTACAACGACCAAGACCACCAAGACAACAATTCCAGGGACATCAATTAATATATCATGGAGAATGGTCTTGTACCAATAAGCAAGCAGTTACACAATCCATATCAGGAAAGCATAATCATTGAAATGATTCCTACCCTAGCAAATCAAAACGGACGCCAACATTTGGACATGACACGGAAATTTTGGCATGCTAATTCATGAAAACTTCTCTTTGCTCTTCACTTTTCTGGCACACCTAGGGACGATGTTAAACCTTGGTCGCAATCAATCATCATGCAACCAAAAAATTACATGTCTAAAACCAAACAAAAAATAAAATAGAATGGTGGCCACCACATTACCTCACGCCCAAATTGGACAGGAAAAGTTTCTTGCTCCTCAATCAAATGCGAGAGTACAGTACGATCAGGGAGTTCCACATAGAAGAAACCAAATTGGCTCTCAGATTGCAGTTTGGATAATCTGTTCCCATCGGAGTTATCTTCAGCTGCAGTCATCAAGCGAAAAAACAACATCAAAGAGAAAACGTGAGAATGACCAAAAGAATGATCAAACCACACTTAGAATAAGCAGGTAGCCTCAGAAATGTCTCGTAAAGGATGAACTGCCATGGGGACGGAATCTTCCACTGTGGAATACACAAGTGACTGAATACACTGATGAGATCGTCACCGAAGAATTTAAATTGTCTTACCATGAATCACCTCGAATTCAAAGCCCAGTTTTTTGGCAGCAAAAGTGAAGATATTCTTCAAGGCAGATGCTTTGGCTAATGGAACAGGAACAGCCTGAACGGAAAAACCATGTAAAGCAACAAGGACAGTAAGTGAAAAGCAAGCACAACATTCAACTTCACACAGTTATAGACAAATGGTTTCGAGACTATTCAGAAACAGTTTCTTATCGCTGATAGTATTTTTATCCTTAAATGATAAGATAGGTAATCTCACCTGAAGGTTTGCATGAGTACCCCGTTTCGAGATCAATTCAAAGAAAACAGTTTCTTTTTCTCGATTTTTTGAATACAAGCGAAGGCTACTTCGAAAATTCTGTAGCTCCCTTTCGCATTCTGGAGGAGCAGACACAGTACTATGGAGATGCTCAATTGGTATTACAAGCATGTGATCATCAACAAGAGGGCCTTTAGCTAGTGCACAATAAAAATGCTCTCCAATGCTAACAATCAGATCCGCTTCAACATTGGGACTAGATAAGCAAAACCAGCACTCCTTCGACCTACAATTTAATAGCATGAAGATGAAGATGGACCAAAACAATAAAACACAAGGCCTCAATGGGAAAAAGGACATCAGACTCATCACCACAACCAAAATGACACAGAGACAATGCACTCGACAGAAAACAACCTGTTGATGCTGCCACCTTCAGGTCTGCGCCTTTTGCTAGACTCATCCAGTAACTTGTGTTCAAACTGACAGTCTGGACCTCTGTCACATCTTCCTTTATTAAGAAAATCAAAGCACACCCCTCTCTTGTATTGTTCTCTTGCATCTGGATCATGCTGAAAATGGCATTTTCCTCCTCATGGACAATCAGATGAGAGAAACTTAAAACAAAGCTTATCTTGTTCTCCATCTCCTTGCCTCTGCTTTTTGACCTCATAGCGCCAGTGTTGTGTTTCAACTGTGTTGTCCACGGGTCTCTTTACTGATTCTTTGCTATTGGTTCTTCTGTCTTCACTGTATGGAGATAATGTTGTATTCGTGGGCTTTGCACTGATTTCGACACCAGTCATCATTGATGCTGGAGTAGGAGAAATTGCATGAATAAATTTCTGGGGAACAGTCACAACAAGTGGTCTCAGAATGTCTAGATGGTTAAACGAAGCATGCATGGATGCAAACGGCAAAGCTAATTCTAGACAAAGATTAAGCCAAGTTTCCAAAGTGAAGAGCCATCGAGGAAAGTAAATGTAAAGAACGAAGAACGAAGCAGCTGCAATTACAAATTAATGCATCTGAAGATAGTCCTGTGACATGTTACTGCACGAACTCCTTGATTAGTATGAGTTCTAAATTGCTCTAGTTGAAATTTTTTAAGCCAAGGTTGAGCGCACAGATTAAAAGCACCAGTGAAAACCAATCAGAAGAATTGCTCGGTTCATAATCAAGTTCTCAGCAAAGGGCTACATAATAAACTGTGGAAAATTGAAAAAAATGGCCCTCCCATAGTAACCACGAGCATCAAGCAAGGAGATAGATATCATAATCAGCCTACTAAATCAAAATATCAAAAAGATTGCCCCACCTGTTTATCTTTATTTCCCACGGCTGCAAGACCAATGAAACGTGTCACGTGTGCGACACCATCATTGGAATAGGGTTCTCGAGAATAGAATATGCCTTTAGAACCTGCGATGTGATAACTGCAACAAAATAAGTCTTCGTATCAGATAAAAATACTTCTCCCACATTCCGCAACACCTAGGGGGTCAGCTGCTGGGTACAGCTAACCGGCCAAGCAGCAATCCACTACCTACAGAAACCGGAAGTTTTACATCCCTCCACCAAAATAACAGTCATAAGAATACAGAAGAAAGCTATCATGTAAATAGAAATATTTCGTCCTTATCTTCCAGTGTGTTGTATGCATGCTATTGAAATAGAGACCAATAGTAATTGTTCAGTTAGTAGCTTACCGAGGCTTGATCTCTGCTGCTAATTCTGCAACAGTGGAATCACTATCTAGATCACCAGATACTTCAGGAGAAAGTTCATTAGTAGTGGCAGCTTTATTTGTCACTCCGCTTGGCCATTCATTAGTTTGATCAGTTAAGGAGTCAAATAAAGCCATAGAACTTTATATAAATGACAAGAGAGGATAGCCAGGAAAGGATAAAAGGATATGTAAGGAAAATATCAACAATTCCAGGTTCCTCTGCAATAGCGTGCAATGCATCAACGTCGTCTTGACTATAAACTCCAAATTGCTGACTAGCGGAGGATTTCCTTCCAGATAAGTATACCACGTACAAGCCTAACACAGTCAACAGTATCAGTTAACTCACACACTAATAGGGAGATCAAGGCAGGTCTTCGCTTTTATTTCCACAAAACTTCATACAATTAACCATGACAACAATGACATCATCCAAAAGATCTCAAACATACATCAACACAAAAATAAACTCTCTAACCAGCATTTGCTGATCACGATACAAAGGATAGCCAAATACAGGTAGGTCCAAGCATTCAAAAGCTCATGGATAGAGTTCGGGTGGGAAATTGGAAGAACCTAAAGACCATGATGGTAATTCTTCCTTAGCAACCAATAAGGCAATAATGGTATGTCACTGAGTCCAAAATAAACTCAATGAGCACATCAGACAAGCTACCAACGCAAAGCTCATAACTTTGACGCTACATTATAGGAACGGTTGCCATTCAAGCAACCCCAATAAACTCCACAACAGCTATCAGACTATCACCACAACAAAACCAAACAATGAACACCAAACAGAAAACCCACCATGGAGATCAAACTTCCCACTTCCCTTCAACCAATACAACCCCTCACAAACGCTCAACCCATCCATCTTAAACCCCTGATTCCCACCCTCCCTCGCCGCCTTCGCCAGCACCTTCCCCGCCCCGACCCCATAATCCCCCACAAAATACGTCGGAATGGGAAACTCAACCCTCCCTTCCATGTACCCCATAAACTCATCCACCCCGTCCGGCGAGTCCGGGAAGAACTGCCCCACACAGAGCAAAGCATCGAACGGACCAGCCGATTTACTCACCTACACAATAAAACACACCACAACCAATACTCAATTACACCCTATTTTGTAACATACCCAGTTCAAGAAATCATAAAAAGATTCGATTTTGAAGTTGGAATCAAGCATAGAGAGACTACTAATCAACAGGGTCAGCGTCGATTTTTGCAGGGTTTTTTTGACCGTGGGGCGAATTGAGGTGGGGATGCGAGAAAAATGAATGAAATGGGGGGAGTAGGAGGAGGAGGGACGATTAACTGATTGGACTCGCTTGAAGAGCTGGTTGAGACGGCCGAGTACGTCGCCGCAGAGCAGGATTCGAGGTGGTGCCATTGGTGGAGGAGAAGGAACAGCGGGGAGTGAATTTGAGTTGGCTTTGGCCGGAGACTGACTGTTCTAGGACAGTGTCGCAGGGTTCCGGGCGGCTTCAATGTCTTGCTTGATTATATTTTCGAAAAAATTCATTTCACCACTCTCAATTATCATTCCATCGTATTTTATATTTATGAATTATAATTATTTAATTTTTTAAGTTTTGAGAAAAACTATATATTTTGCATATGATCCTTTGAAATTATATATTTTTTGAATAAAAAACCCTCTCGAAAGGAGACATATGTCGATTTCCAAAATTGAAAAGATTATATGTAAAATGTCGAAAGTTCAAGAGTTATGTGTTATTTTTCTTTTCAAGAAAAATAAGCTATCGTATAATACTCTTTCGGTCCTAATTTTTGTTTTTTGTTTTTTTTTTTTTTGCAAGTCTTTAAATAGTTTGATCATGTGTGTCGATCGATGTAAATTTTAACTCGTATAATAAAAGATCAAACATCATTTTTTTGAAAGATTATTTTAAAAAAGTCTAAAAATTGTGTATTTTAACATCACGTCGATAGCATACTTTTGTTAAAAGCTCCTTTAATAGACGTTGAATGATACAAATACTCAAACTGTTACATATACATTGAGACTGAAGAAATAGTTTCTTTCAACATGGAATTATAAATGATTGTGGCATTAATGACTACAAAAATCTTATGCGGAGGTAAAGTTTGATTTTCATCACTAGAGACATCACATAGATAAATTACTTCACATTAAAAAATAATCCCTTAAATATCCCATCTTTTTTTCACTAAAGTACCACTTGTCGATTATTTTCAATTTTTTCTTTTTCAAAAAACAATTCACTTCCTTGCTTAGGATATCAATTTCGCGTTTTTGGTTATCTTTTCAAACAATATTCTGTCGACCATTTTTTGTATTTGCTAACCTTCTTTTCTTCTTCTCTTCATCACATATGCAATCAATCTCGATCAAACAAGAAAATCGTCTGCAGTTTGTCGTCGGTTCATCGCTGTCGTCCGTTCGTCGTTGTTGGCAATTCGTTGTCATCGTTTGTTCCTCGTTAGTTTGTCGTTCACATAAGTTCTTCAACAACGGCGTTGGTTTATCGTCGTTGGGTCCGTTGGTCGTCATCCTCATTTCTTCGTCATCGTCATCGCCAATTTATCGTTGTCGATAGCTCGTAGTGGCCGTCGTCCTCGTTAGTTTGTCAATGTCGTCATCCTTAGTTCGTCGTCATCATTAGTTCGTCGTTATCGTTAGCTCATAGTGACCGTTGTTGTCCTCGTTAGTTCGTCAACGTCGTCATCCTTAGTTCATCGTCGTCATTGTTGGTTCGTCGTCGTCGTAGTTAGTTCGTCCTCATCGTCAGTAGTCCGTGGCCGTCGTCGAGAGGGATGTCGGGGACGGAAGAAAATAATTATAAGTCTAAATCTTATACTCTATGTAATAATCGTGGAGTAAATAGCGAGAAAATAAATATTCAATGTAATAACCGCATTAAGAAAAACTAAATATTTAATTGATATCTGACTATTTATTGGGAAAAAAGAGAGTGAAATACATATGGAGAATTCTCTCAAATCATTTTGAAGGTACACAAAATTCTTCAAAGTCAGTGTCAAATAATGATAGATATTTATAATCTTTATTCGAAGGAGAGTAATCTGAATGTCATAGATCAAGTTGAAGTGAAATTAACTTCTTCTTCTTTTTTTTAATAGGAAGTCAAATTAACTTAGAAAGAAATGAAGTTCAGTTTAGGCTTCAAAAGTTTACCTTTCCTTGTTTAGTAAGAAAAAGAAAAAGAAAAAAAAAAAGTAACCCAATACTGACCAATAATCACATTTCGCCTTATCATAATCACAAACCAAGATTGAACCAACCTCATTTCTACCCCAAATCCAATAAACACACGATTAGCACTCCGCCAATTCACTCTCCTTCCCCTCTCTCATCGTCTCCGATTTCGGCGACTTCACTTCTCCCGCGACGATGGCGACGACCAAACCCTTCACCGCTCCTCCGATCTTCACCCTCCTCTTCGCTTTCTTCCTCGTCGCGTCTCCGATCCACTGCTTCTACCTCCCCGGCGTCGCTCCACGCGATTTCCAAGTGGTTCGTGTTTCAATTGTTTATTCTCCGTTTCGAAACTGTTGTGGCATGATCTCGATTATTTTGATCTCTTGTTTGTTGATATGCGATGTGGTTTTGACTCGGTTGAGGTTTGATCCCGGTTCGTGTGAGGATTTGACAATTAGGGTTTTGGGGTTTGGCGTGTTGTGTGATGTTTGATTTGGTGTGGATCTGATGTGTTGGATGAAGGCGTGTTCAATTGGAGTGGTAGGTGGGTGGATTTTGGTCGTGGTTAGTGGGAAATGATTGGAGTAGTATTTGATTTGACTGATCGTGGAAGGAATGTGAAGGCGAAGATGGTGTAAATACATATGAGGTGGTATGATTTGTCTTGGGTGTTGATTTGGGACCTTTTGTGGATCGTAGCTCGATGTAGATGGCTTTGCAGGTATCTTTAGACTGCTCATATGGGATCGAAGTGGATCTGCGATTTGTTTTTGTGATGTGATCTCTCCTTGGTTGAAGATTCGAGATTTGTTAGAGCTTAGAGAAATGTATGTGAAGTGTCTTGCGGGTTGGAAGTTTATGATATTGGACTGTTTCGATGGTTGCTTAGGCGAGTTGACTTTGGCTCCTGTTTTGGTTTTCTATTCTATCCATTTAACAGAGTTATGCACATATACACATGTCTGATGGTGATATTACTTTGTGCATGTATTACCTTGTCAGAATGTAGTCTGTTCGTTTACTTCGGTTTTTTTGTTTTGTTTCTAGTGTCTTGTTGTTTTTGCACTAAATTATGAAGCATATCAGGCCCTATTTTCCCCTTATTGAAATAATTCTTGAGGCCTTATGTGGTATGTGAGTGAACCGTTAGTTGATAGGTTAAACACCTCTGACATGATATTTCCAAGAAGTGGAATCACTTGGGTTGTCAGCACTGAGTGTATCAGTATGAATTCTAGGACTGGCTTCTTCTCAGCCACTGATGTTTCTTTTATCCTTGAGAAAACTAATTTGTTATTCCACACTTTTTTTTTTCAGTTTGTTGTTTTTCCTATCTTTAATTCTGATAGACTGCAGTTTCTGTAGGTTTAGTTGATTGTGTCTATCAGTGGAGATTCTTTTTTTATTTTTCACTAGTCATAAACCACGGCCAAAACAGATCTCCTGATGTAATTGTCTTGCATTTTGAGTGGTATATTGACCCATGAATTATTTGTGCAGGGAGATCTTCTCCAAGTGAAGGTCAACAAGCTTTCGTCTACAAAAACTCAACTTCCTTATGACTACTACTTCCTCAGTTATTGTAAGCCTTCAAAAATCATGAACAGTGCAGAAAACTTAGGAGAAGTTCTTCGTGGTGACCGAATTGAGAATTCTGTCTATGCTGTAAGGGAACCCTATCCCAACATTTACTCATTTATGTCCCTTGTACTTCCTAAGAAGGAACGGAGCTTGATTATCTTGATTACTGTACTTTTGCTTATAGAAGACTCTATTTTACTTGTTTAACTATATTTCTATGGAGCAGTTTAAAATGAGGGAGGAACAGTCATGCCAAATAGCCTGTCGGAAAACATTGAATGCTGAAGCTGCAAAAAATTTCAAGGAGAAAATCGATGATGAATATCGAGTTAACATGTAAGACTTGTCTTAATACAACCGCACACGTTGAAGCTCCAGCACTGAAGAGCATTCTAGAAGTATCTAACATGACATGAAAATGCGCTTCAGTTGTATAATCTGCATCATCATTGATTACTTTGAATCTGATTCCCTTGAGAGTGCTTACATTCAGATTGTGATTGATAATTCAGGATTCTGGACAACCTTCCAGTTGCTGTTATAAGGCAAAGGAAGGATGGAGCTGAAGGCAAGGTGTATGAACATGGATTCCGGGTTGGATTCAAGGGGAAGTATACTGGGGTAAGTTTCTCAGATGTACTCACATGGTCACATTCAAGCTTTCTCTACTCTGCTGTGTCTCATATTTTTTTTCTTTTTCTCTCTTCTTCTTTTTCCTTCTTTCTTTGGTGATTTTCAATGCAGAGCAACGACGAAAAATACTTCATATATAACCATCTAAGCTTCAAAGTCATGTATCACAAGGACTTGGAGACTGACTCCGCTCGCATTGTCGGATTTGAGGTTACATCAAACAGGCGAGAATCTTGTCTTTCTACTGATTCCTATTTTATGTTGACAGGGATGATTATTTAATTATGGAAGCCATGGAACTTGGAATTCGCCAATGTAACTGATCCTTTAGAAATTTATAACATCTTGGATTTGTTGACGGGAGATGTGAAAATTATAGACTTGAAATGATCTGGCACAGTGGCACTGCAGTCTAATGATGTAAACAATGCGAAGTTAAAGAAATAAAAAATGATTAATGATTTTTGTACGAAAGAAACTAAAAAAATGACCCCAATTTCATAAGTGTAAGTTTTTGTCGGAGAGTATATTTTTGCGATTCATGATTGATCTTGCATGTGTTGGTAAGGTAAAAATTTCAAAAAATGACCCCAATTTCTGAAGGGAAATGATACTTCCAAGGCTATAATTGATATTGGCAAGTTAACACTCTGCACAAAATTTTTGAGACAAAAATATCCTTGTCTCACAAGAAGCCTTGGCAATATAGATTATTGCCTTGGAAGTAACAATTCCCTTTCTGAAATATGTATGGGAATAACTTTTTAGAGGCTATGATCGGCATGACGGAACATGGATAGTTATGAATTTGGCTTGAAGAGATAGGAACGCTACGATCGGCTTCATCTGTTTCATCAGTGTGTTGCTTATATCATGTATATAGATGATTTCAAACATGGTCCTTTGTGAAATCGAGGCTAACATTGTTCTGCTAGTGCTTAGTCTGATGCCCATGCAGGCTGTGGACAGTCTTGTCGTTTGATTTTATTGCCTTCTAACCTCGCTTGCCTCTGCGAACAGCATCAACCATGAGTACAAAGAATGGAAAGATCAGGACACTCAGCTGATAACATGCACCAAAAACATGATTCATGGGAGTACGGTGCCACAGGAGGTTGATGACAACAAGGAGATTGTGTTCACTTATGATGTTACGTTCGAGGTATTCGTTTGCTTATAGGAGTAGTAGTCTTCTCCCCTACCCATGCGTTTCTTTTGTTCTCATGCATCTGATCAACACAGGAGAGCTCCACGAAATGGGCATCACGATGGGACACCTACCTTCTGATGAATGATGATCAAATCCATTGGTTTTCAATCATCAACTCTTTGATGATTGTCCTCTTCCTCTCTGGCATGGTTGCCATGATCATTATGCGGACGCTTTACAGAGACATTGCCAATTACAACCAGTTGGAGACCCAGGATGAAGCTCAGGAGGAAACGGGATGGAAACTAGTCCACGGTGATGTTTTCCGGCCTCCTTTAAACTCGAGCCTACTGTGTGTGTACGTGGGGACAGGTGTCCAAGTATTCTTAATGACTCTGGTCACCATGATATTCGCATTGCTTGGTTTCCTTTCTCCTTCAAACCGTGGAGGGTTGATGACTGCTATGGTTCTTCTCTGGGTCTTTATGGGGTTGTTCGCTGGTTACTCTTCAGCTCGTTTGTACAAGATGTTCAAAGGCACCGAGTGGAAGAAGAACACATTGAAGACGGCCTTCATGTTCCCAGGAATACTCTTCGGTATTTTCTTCGTACTAAATGCCCTGATCTGGGGTGAGAAGTCTTCAGGTGCCGTGCCTTTTGGAACTATGTTTGCTTTGGTGGTGCTATGGTTCGGCATATCGGTCCCCTTGGTTTTTGTCGGTAGCTATTTGGGCTTCAAGAAGCCAGCGATTGAGGACCCTGTTAAAACTAACAAGATCCCTCGGCAGATTCCTGAGCAGGCATGGTACATGAAGCCGGTATTTTCTATTCTGATTGGAGGAATCCTTCCATTCGGGGCAGTCTTTATTGAGCTCTTCTTCATCTTGACATCGATCTGGCTGAACCAGTTCTACTACATTTTCGGTTTCCTGTTCATAGTATTTGTCATCCTGCTCATCACATGTGCTGAGATTACCATCGTGCTCTGCTACTTCCAGTTGTGCAGCGAAGATTATCATTGGTGGTGGAGGTCTTACCTGACAGCTGGCTCTTCAGCCTTCTACCTTTTCTTGTACTCGATCTTCTATTACTTCACGAAATTGGAAATCACCAAACTGGTTTCGGGCATCCTCTACTTCGGGTATATGTTGATCGGTTCATATGCATTCTTCGTGTTGACTGGGACAATCGGTTATTATGCTTGTTTCTGGTTCGTGCGGAAGATCTATGCTTCCGTGAAGATCGACTGACCCTAGCCATCATCAAAGAGTTTTCACTGGTGTTTGTTATATTGGAGAATGCCATGAGGGTTACGAAGATTTGGATCGACTCCTACAGGTGCCATGCAGGAAGATGTATTCATACAGATGCACCTGGGGTCACGCCTTGGCGTCTTTGTACCATTAATTTTCCGTTTCCAGAACTTCTAAAATGTTATACTCACTGATTGGATACATCTTTAGCATAACATGCTCCTGACTCGTCTTAGACTTGGTTGAGTTCTGCATCGATTCTGTGCTGCTGCAGGCTGCCATGTTCATATCCGAACACGGGAAGACACACCCAGCAATGCTTTGTTGAGTGGGATTCTAGTTTGAGTACGAGTCGCTTTCTGTCATGAACCTTAGACCTGATTGTCTGTTCTGGTGGACGAAGTTATGTTATTATTAAGATTCAATGTTTTCCTTTTGTATCATCTTTGTGAAATTGAACTGTTGAGTAACTAATGAGATCGAGACCATTCCACCCAACATGCGGCGTGACAGATATTACGCACGTTTGAATGATGGAACCAACAAAGACAAATGGACCAAGCAAGCAATGAAAGGGTTAGCCAAATCTGATCAGCAGAAACAGCAGAGCAAACAAACTAGACAGAGACAAGACTAGAGCATTTCTAGTAGTAGTTGCTTTTGTGAAACCTGCAAAGAGCAAGTCGGAGTTGTCTTGGCCCCATCATTCTGTTTCAAGTTAACGACTGATGTGCCATTCACCTAACTAGCAAATGCATCAGGATTCAGGGGGAGGGGGGATGGGATCGATCGTCTTTTGTCGCTTCGGTCATACCGCCAACGATTACATTGTCTTTTAGCCATCGTCTTGATCATCCGGAGTTCAGGTTTTAGCACAACTCTACCGAGAGCCGAGTTTCTGTAAACGAATCTGTCTATCACTGATCTGAATGCGCTAGTTGCCGCGGCAGATCCTAACAGTAAGAAATTGACGTTTTAAGACCAAGTACCATCTCATAGGCACACAATCACGCTGGAGTTAGGTTACTTGTAACAGGTTATGTACTGAGCTTCACTATGAACTGCCTTATGCATTCACTTCGTGTCGCTTTCATCAAGAATCCGCTTAGAGGTGCATTACGTACCTGATACTGAGCGCGCTGCTAAGCTAACCAAATCAATCAACGATTCTCGTATATACGA